>JAOWBN010252046.1:0-11555 GCA_028565015.1 Pinguicula moranensis | reverse complement strand
AGACAAAATCTACACAGAGTAAATGTTTATGCTTTGTCTTGTTTTCTATGATAAGTTTGATGCTCTTTACCTCTTCTGATTTGATACAGGTGAAATGACTACATAGATGGTAGACAACCATCTCCAACTCAGTTGATGCTTGATATACAGCTCTGATGGAGACCTTTTACTGGAACTAACAATCTGAACTTTATCTTATCTGTGAGGTTTCCGGATGGAATTCATTTGAAGTTTTATAATTCACCAAGAGCTAGCTTATTTGGTATCATGTCAATTTGGTACAGGTTAGGTCCAGATAGCAAGTACATCTCGAAGGAGCTACAACTAGCTGACAACAATCTTTTATAAATGCTGATGTTTTTGGTATTGGTGCTAGCTTACTTGTTTTCTATGCCAATGTGGTACAGGTAGGTCCATTTCTGAAGATAATCCTCATCTCAAACAGTTGGTGGAAATACTGATCCATGGATCACTCATGAGCACTCATGAAAGATCAAAATAATGATGGAATGACACGCAACATTTTTTGTATCAACTACTAAGATAGTTGTCCCCTTGGGAAAATGGTGATTACCTGCTTGGAGTATACTCATTGGACTCATAAGACAATGGCACATTCATAAAGCAACGAGTTCTTAAGCTACTGGCAAAAGCAACGAGTTCACTAGGGGAAGTCTGAGACCTCAATTGATTATTGGAGAATCTCACACCAAATTTCTACCATTGGTCGACAAAGACATATACTGGTCGAGGGATTCTTAAGTCACCCAGTCCAACTGCCAGACTGAAGATGTGAACCTCAAAACCACAGGCCTTCAAAGCTGAATGGCATATTCACTGAGGGTCACACTCACTGATCTGTTGAGGAACTACGAAGCCTATGGCTTCTCAAGCTATGGTACAAGTGGGTCAGAAATTGAAGCCTCCTTAAGCAAGATAGGAATCCATTGGTCCATGATGGTGAAAGAAACTCCAGCAATGAGTTTAGAGGACCATCTAACCTGATTACAAGATCCACGAAGAGAACAAAGTCCAGTGGAAGTCCAAGAAGTTCTCTGCTCTGTCACCGAGGTTGAGGATCATCTACACAAGATCCCACTCCTGCAGACTAGGTGCATATCCATATTGAACCAGGCGGATGATCATAGAAACAAAGAAGGTGATGAAATAGAAGGTGAAAGAGGCTGGATGGTTGTTTTGTAAGTGAACTATTATATCCTTGCCCAACGATTTATATCTTCTATACATTATATGGATAGCTCACCAAGGTGGAATGAGCTATGTACCGATATTCCTATAAAAAAAAGGGTATCGCTAAATTGATAGTCATGACATCCAGACTGGGTGAATAGAGGTGGATGGCGATGAACTGAATGCGGAGATGCTTGTGCATTCATGACGTTAGAAGAGCCATACACTTCACCCGTAGCTATAATAAAGGGTATGATGGAAGGGAGGATATATAGTTCATGATCAAGGAACCACTCACTAATTTCATCATTTTAGACTCATCGTCTAGAAGGTGTTATGCCTTGTCTCCGGCCAATACTTATTTGTTTTGTATCTTTTCTTTGTTTTTTTTCTTGTAAATACATTTTACCTAATTTATAAAATTTGGAAACTGCTGCAAGGAGGTCTTCTAGTAAAAAGTTGCCATTTTTGCTTGAAAACTACTGCAAGGAGGTCTTCTAGTAAAATTAACGCTTCAACATAGACATATTATTCCCATGGATCTTGAGCTTCGCTGTTCATTATGTAAGACAGATTCAAAATATATTTCTCACTTATTTTGCAATCGTGGAATTAGTTTGCAGGTATGGACACAGGTAAGAAGCTTGTTGAAGGTCATGAGTATCTTTCCTTCTCACCTAAAAATCCCTAGCTTTGGAGATTTTGTGAACACTAAACCAACAGGAGTCAATCTGGAAATCTGGAAGTCTCTTTGGCTAGCCATGATGTGGTTTCTGTGGAAAGCTAGGAACTTATCTCATTATCAAGCACAAGATACCACCGTAGCAGAGATTACACAAAGGATGCAAGGAGCTACTTGGTCATGGACCAAGGCCAAATGCTCTGCCAGGTTTAATTACTCAATCACTGATTGGTTGCAAAATCCTATATCCTATTTTTCAATCGTGGGATTTATATATATGTGTGTGCGTGTGTGTGTATGTGTGTGTATGTGATGCACATTCACTGTTTATGACTAATGATGAATAATTGTGATGGCAGATACCTGGTTAAGGTTGCTTTATGTTTCAAATAACAGTAAAAGCATGTTCATCAAGGTTATTTATATAAGTGTATGGAATGTTCTGACGTTTACATATGAGCAGGTTGTATGGTTTCATGATTCTGACAGAAGCATTGTCCTAAGTTAACAATGCCTCTAGGTATTTGACTTATTCCTGGTCCTGAGTTTACAATGCTTCAAGGTTGCTGAGGTTGAGACATTAGCCAACCCACTCCTGCTTAAATTGAGGATAGACCTGTTAAGCTCCCTGGTTCAATGCAAAGACACGGGAACTCTGGTACTGATGCAAGAGTATCGACTGAAAAAACTGCACTAATTACTGAAGTGCAGGATGTCCGACTTATTCCTGGTGAATAACATGGTTCAATGGCAAGTTAGGGCCATTAGCCCTATGTATTCCTAATACTATTGCCAGTTTTTTATGCATGGAACATGACAATTTCCCCTAATATTTTTTGAGTGTTTTAAGCAAGGACTTTCAGTTGAGAGATGGACCATGTCTATGCAGGATGTACGCTACAAGCCTGGACAAGAGGTTTAAAGGATGTTTCCTATTCCCTTACTCTAAATGTTATGGTGTCATCTTACTCCTCCTCTATTTCTATGAGGTATAGGGTAGAATAGGCATCTAAATTAAATGAGGACCTCATCTTATAGTTGTCTCCGCAAGGAATATTATTGAGCTTGTTGCCATGGAGTTTTTTTAGGCCAATTTTTCAGCTCAAAAAGCAAAGAAACTGTTGATAGTTACACGGCTACAGTACGTTCCAGGAAAAGCTCAATGTTGTCTAGAAAGTGGAGGCCCATGTTAGAGATGTGGTCTATATACTGCTAGTTGATTGTACTAGTTTATTCTCTTCGACTTTGATCTACTAGAATGCTTTTTGGAATACAGCACCTTCTGTCACTACAGGGATAGCCCACCAATTTGAATCGAGTTGTGTACCAAGATCCCTAAAATGGGAATTGACAATGTAACAGTCAGGACATTCAGATTTTGTGAAGAGTGGATGATGGCTATAATTTGAATGATGAGCTACTTTGTAATCTATTTGATGCTAGGTGAGCCATGTATCAGATCACCCATGGCTATATCATAAGAGGGTATGAGGAAGATGCAGGGTAACCAGATCAGTCGCAAAGATTTTAGCTAGTAGATTCTACCAGGACCTATAGATCTTAGTGCCTGTATCTAGGCCACTTCTTGTATTTTCCTTCTCTTTCATTTCCTTATGTAAATACTTAATTTTTACTTATTGAAAGTTGGCTTATCAAAAAAAAGCTAATGACATTAAAGAAACGCTTCTCGGAGGCAACCCAAACTCTTTTGATCTAGAACATGGACGTCCTCAACACTCTCCTATATTTGCATTGCACTTCATATTTATTTTTAACTATGATGAGCTTTAAATTTGGGGGTGTTACGATTTATTCTTGTTCAAGATTTATTTTCTTCTGTACAGTTTCAAATATTCTTCTTTTACTTACAAATCTGTCACCTAGTGTGTGTATGGAGCTAGATGGTGAAGATACTGATTTTTGTGTGTTCTGTGATGCAGAACAGAGGTAGAGGTGAAACCAGCAAAAAATGGAATCGGATAGTGATATTTTTGCAAAGTCATGGCTCCAACTATTCGGAGTAAAATCATCGCTAAAAATACAGAAACGTGAAAAAACTTAACGCTTTCATAACTCTCCCCTAACAACCATAAAATTCTATAACTCAACGGTGCTTTCTCAAATTAGGTTGAAGGGTACATTAGCGTCCAATTAGAAAGTTGGGCTTTGAATCATATCTATTACCACAAAAAGCTCATTCACATACAACACTAAACACCCATATAAATACTGAAACCTTCCCACTCACTCGCAAGCCCTAGCCTTTGAATTCTTTGCACATACACTGAATAGTCCCGGTAGGTGTGGCACAGCCGTTGCCGACCACTCTTGGTGGCTGCTTTTGTTGTAACCAATTGTTGCATCCGTTGTGTGCGCGATTATTTTGGGTAAGCACAGTTAGCCCAAACGCTTTTTCGTTGCGAGTCGTGTGTTAGGATTTAAGTTATTACAGTAGAATGGATTCAAAGAAGGCAAAGGTAGCAAAATCTAAACCACAAGGAAAATTTAAGGGGGCGAAAGTCCAAGAATTCTATGATTCTACAGTAGGTATGTTGGATGTCAATAAGAAGCGTGGAATGTCTGTGGGGGTTCTGGCTAGCCTTCATCTTGCAGTTAGTGTTAAGATGGACCAAATTTTTTAGCAGCCCAAGGGATTACTCTTTAACTCTAGTGAGGGAATTTTATGCTAATTTGGTAATGGCTGAACGAGAGAAAGTGTGGGTTCGGGGATGTCTTGTTCCATTTGGACCCAAAGAAATCAATGAAGTGTATGGTTTAGTGAATATGGAAGAGGACGAGTATTCCCATTTCCTCAAGGAAGGTCCAGATCTGAAAAAGGTGGCTCAATTTTTGTGCTCCCTGGTCATGAAATGAAAACAATCTACAAGGCCAAAATCTGTTGAATTGGGTATAAAAAAAAGCAGATTGACACTCAAACACAGTTTTGTGGCACATGTTTATCTAGAATGATGCCCACAACTCACACCGTGGACGTCAAGCTGAAAAGATTGTTGCTGATATATGCCATCAAAACCATGATGGCTATTGATGTGGGGAAGATAATTTACAAGGATATTATGGAGAACCTCACAGCCTTTGGAAAGCACTCCAGCTCACTGCATTTTTCATCATTGATCACAGTCTAATGCCTGAAACTAGGTGTACCTCAAAGTCCTAAACAGAAGCTTACACCAACTATTTTGGATATTGGGGCCACTCTGTTGACCAAACTAGGTGCATACTCGGGGAGGATCAAACACAAATCCAAAGACATCCCAAAGTCCTCCATCCTTACTACACCAGCCAGTTCCAAACATAAAGGTAAATCTATCTTACACAAGGCAGTCCCCCGTAATACTAATTTGCAGGCCCCAAGTACAACCCCGAAAGTCGTGCATGTTTCTCGGAGGTCCATTGGCGAGTGGTCATGGATCACGTGTATAGTTGCTTTGCTGCCATGCACACCAATATTATCCTCATGGTAGCAACACAAGGCATCCAATTCTTTGTCAGCCTACTGTCTCCACCTCTGCAGAAAATCACGTGTATAGTTGCTTTGCTTATCCTATTTTGGACTATGGTTTGATTTGTTTATTTTATTTTGTTCGTTATCTTGTTTTCCCGATGTAGTTTGGCATTTTCTAAGGATGATGCTCGGTGAATAAGTGCATATTTTGCATTATTTAATGAATTTAAGGGAGGATTGCATGGCAAATAAAAATTAATCAGTGGCGCATTGTGGGGACTATGTAGAAGTAAAATAATCCAAATGAATGTCTTGAGTTAGATAAGAATCCCGAATTACTCTACAACAAGAAGTAGCCCCTCTGAGCCTAAACAAGTTTGGGACAATATATGGATAGGAAAATGCAAAAGCAGATGGCCAAAAGCAGAAGTTTCTTTTTGTAGTTTGAGGAGTAGCTAGGCATTGTTATATGGTCACTCAAAGCTCAAAAAGCTACTCCGAAAGAAAAAGAAAAGGAAGGAGCATCACTCATGTAAATAAATTCTCCCAAATTGTGTATGCATTAGTGCTCTCAAATTCATTGTACAAATCTTGTAAAGAGCACACTTGTGGGCTTAAAAATAGTCTATCTCAATCACTGACTGCCTTGGCATGGAAAAAAGTGAGGGTGATGAAAAGGGTTAAAGGGTCCAGTAGGAACACTGTTTAATTCAAGGACCTAAGATGGTGAAGTTCACCAAAAATATAGGACCCATATGCCCACTTCACGAGGCTCCTTTAAACCAAACAAATCTCTTTAAATGAAATGACTATATGTATTCATGCATTTATTTATGATTACTACGAGTGGCTACGAAAACTGTTGCATAAAGATTCATCCAATAGTGAACGGACGAGTTTACCCTCACCTAGGAGAAAACATCTTCCCAGTAGCTTCTTTTCGAAGCCAAGGATCTTGTCACCAAAAAAAGGAAATGTCTCTTCCAACAATGAAAATGGAGAGAAGTGGACCGAAGATAACAAGCTACAAACGACTCTTGAAGAGAAAAAGGGAGGACCTCTTGTGACTCCACTATTCAACCAAGGGGGTTTCCTGAACTACGAACTCAAAACTTGTTTATCTTTGTGAGGCTTGTACATCAAGCATTAGCTAAAACCATATTCTACGGCCTATTATAGCCCTTTATGTATTTTTGGTAAATGTTTTGAATGTTTAGCTTTTGGTTAAGATGTTGAAGGTGTTTGGTTTTATTGCACGTCACTATTAACTGGCATTTACTTGAGACCCATGTGTTAGTACTCCAAGCTTCGTTCGTGATTCGAGAGATGAGAACCTAACTAGAAATGGTAAAACCATCCCCAAGTACCATCAACATGAGATTCAAGAAATGAATGTTGGTGAGAAAGGTGCTACCATGTGTGGATTCCATGAGATTAAAGTAACATAGTAAGTCGAACGAGATTCGAGAGATGAATGTGAACCTACTAAGAGAGGATTTTGTCAGTTAGTAATTTTTGGTATGTTTGGGCATGAGATTCGAGAGATGAATGCCTGCATACCGCATAAGAAAAGCTATTACTCCAGAGAAATTAGTAACTAAAGAAAGAGATCCGGTGGGCAACTAAACTTCCAAACCATAAGCTAAGCTAAGAAACTAACTTCTCAAAATGCACTAAGAGGTGAAGTCATATGCCCTAGATCTTTATCCAAGAGAATTTACCACTTACTTTGTGCCAAGTAGACTGGAAAAAAAAATGTACCTTTTATGGATGCATTTATTTCACTGTTTTTAGTGTATGAATTAATGCCATTGGTTGTTTTTCCAAATTGCATTCGAGCTCACTGAAATTGGTGCTTATCATCTGCAATCCTCATAGTTCGACACTCATTTTCATAACTTTATTACTTGTTACGACTTGTGCAATTGCAAATATAGTTGACGCACTAGTTCAACCAACAGGAAATCTTTAAATTTTTACTATGCACATGCTTTTTTTACACTTTTGCTTCACTTTGATACTTATGACATGCAGTGTAGCCATGAGTTCCTATACTTCTGTTGGGGGAAGCCTCATGTACGCCATGTTGTGTACTAGGCCTTACATTTGCTATGTCGTGGGCATAGTAAGTAGGTATCTATCAAATTCGGTATTAGATCACTGGAACGTGGTCAAGACCATTCTCAATAATCTTAGGAGAATGAGGGACAATAAGCTAATGTACTCGAGTGGAGATATGATGCTCACAGGACACACTGACTCTGATTTCCAACCAAACAGTGATTCTACAAAATACACGTCAAAATCTGTGTTCACTTGATGGTGGAGCCATTGTATAGAGGAGCATAAAGCAAAGTTGCGTTGCTTACTCTACCATGGAATCCGAATATTTTTCTTCTTCAAAATTTGCCATAAAGGGTGTATGGCTTGAAAAGTTCTTAACTGAGCTGGAAGTCGTTCAAGACATGGACAAGCCTATAAAACTCTAGTGTGGCAACAGTGGGGATTTCGCCAACTCCAAAAAGCCAAGAAACCACAAGAAGTCGATGTATAGCGGGAGGAAGTATCATCTCATCAGAAAAATTGCACACCAAGAAGATGTCAATGTAGAGAAAATTGCAACTTTTGACCTGGGCCATTTACCTAGACACTACCAGCTGGAAAGTTCAAGAATCACTTAGACAGTCTTGAACTTTTTGACATGGGCCATTTTCTCTACGTTGTAGGACAAGTGGGAGATTGTTAGACTTGGTGCCCTGCAAGCAATGTATTAAATAATAGAATGCAAAATTGTCTATTAATTGAAATTTTTATTTACCTTGTTCATTTATATTTAATATTGGGTATAAAATCAAGCATCAATAGAATTCCATATGCAATAGATGTGCCTTAATAGTCCAACAAGAAGTGTCTTACGGATGATTGATTTCAAGATTTCATTCTAAAACTTAGTTCACGGTCGGTTGGATTTAATTGCGAGGAATTTTATGATCATTGGAGTTGTTCAAAAATCCTTGAAGAAAATATTTGATCCAAGCCATTGGTATAGCATTGCCTAGATGATGACTTATATATGTGTAAAATCATTTTTACATATGATTGACCGGGATGTGATAGTGAGTTCTTTAATCTCCATTAGTCCAAGTAATCCCATCACGTTATGAAGATGATTATGTATAACTTATCTGAATCCTAAGTGTCCTGAGAGACTCTAGTTCACGATGTTTGGTTCTTTAACTTGATCAGTAAGACCTCGTTGCTGTTTCACACGTCAAATTCTTTCATCCTGGAAGCTTAATGAAGTGGATAATCAGGAATCTTTGGTACAAGATAGAATTCACACCTCTATTGGCTCAAGTAGGAGAGGCAGTTGAATCATGGTTACCATGAGGGGTTTGTTCAGGACTTGAACGAGAGTGTTCGTCCTTCAAATGAAGATTCATTGGACTAATTTGTTCATTAGAGAGCAAACATACTCTTGGTAAAAAAATACATTTTGGTGGCTTAACGAACATTGGACCAAGACTTATTTGTGAACCTTGAGTGAAGGATAGAGTATACACAATGATTATATCAATGGACACTCTTAAACTAATCTTCAAGTAAGAAAGGTCATAAGAATTGAGAGTTCAGCTTCGTATCTATAGTGGTATGTTCACAAAGTTGAACGATTAGTGATTCGTCAAAAGAATTTTATGCATGATGATAATTCTATTTAAAGCTCACTTTATGGATCAATCGGTCCCAAGCTAGCCTAAAAAGGACTTAGTACTTTGTTTGTTATTGCTCACAATAAATAGACACTATATTGAGAAGTTTATGAAACGGTGGAAAAAGAAGATAGACATTTTGAGAAAATGAGGAAAAGACCAAGAAGTGCAAGCCGTGTGTGAGGAGTCACACAAGGGAACAGGAACGAGGGTTTCACACTCGTGGCAACGGGCATGTACATGGCACGATGCACATCACATGCACCATTCACATGCCAAGTGGCCGCGAGTGTACAACATGACATATACGTGTTTGTGTGCGACTCTTTGCACATGACACAAATTTCTTGGCCCATTTCTCATTTTCTCATTATGTTAACTCTTTATAGACGACACTTGTGCAGTCGCAGCTAGATATTACCTATCATGTCAAAGAACCAAACGTCATTAACCAGAGTTTCTTAGGGCAATCAAGATTCAAATAGCTTATACATGATCATCTTTGTGATGTGATATGAAAATGTAGGACTAACAGAGAATAAAGACCTCGTTATCACATCCAAATCAGTTGCAAGTAGAAACGCTTTTCCACATATAGGAGTCTTCATCTAGCAATGCTACACCAACGACCTGGATCAAACATTTCTTGCACAGGGATTCCTGGACAACTCCAATGGTCATAGGAAGTCTTGAGATACCAACTCAAAGCTTTCCAAAACATAATCTATACGAACACAAACTTAGTTTTAGATTGCAATCCTGAAGTCCAATCCTCCCACAAGATTCTTCTTGTTGAACTGTCAAGTTACATCTACTGCAATTATGAATTCTATCGATACTTGATTTTATATCCAATACAAAATATAAGCGAATAAGGCAAATGTAAATTTTATTCTATTGTTCAATACACGGTTCACAGGATACCAAGTCTAACAAATTGTGTCAATGTCTTATTTCATGCCATGGCACACCACGAGGCTACTAATGTACCTATCTCCCATATTACTCTAGTTGATGGTATTCTGATTATAGATAGAACTTTGATTCTTTTTGGGGCAGTAGATTATTTTCAGCTCATGCTTACTAAGGAAGTTGCGCGTACCAACTATGGTAGCAACAAGAGTCCGGGTCCTTATGGTCTTAATTTCTAGTTCATAAAGCACTTCCTCCATCTGATGAAGAATGAAATATTTCAAATGATGTTGGAATTTTACAGAAATAGTAAGGTCCCTAGAGGTAGTAATGTTGCACATATCACTTTAGTTGCTAAATTTGAGACCCTCCTTGTAGTTCATGATTATAGGCCAATCACTCTCATTGGATCCATGCCTAAGATAATATCTAAAGTCATGGCGAACAGACTTGCTTCAGAAATTGAGGAGGTCATTTCTGACTACCAAATGGCTTTCATTCGTGGGAGGAAACTCCATGACAGTGTCCTAGTGGCCAATGAGTCTATTGATGAACAGAAAAAACGGGTGCTTGCCATAATTCTTCAATTTGACTTTGAGAAAGAATTCGACATTGTGAATTGGAAATATGTAGTGGACGTTATGACTAAAATGAACTTCCCAAATAGCTGGCAGTGGTGGATAAAGGAGCGACAAGAATTCACCCCAGCTTCTATTCTTGTTGATGGCAGCCCTACTACTGAATTCTAGCCCAGGAGGGGCCTTAGACAAGGAGACCCCTTATACCCATTCCTTTTTTTGTTAGCTGCAGGAGCCTATCCGTGATGATCATCAATAAGGCAGTCAGCATGAGGAAACTTCTAGTTCCATCAATAAGTAAGTTGTCCTTGTCACATCTCCAATTTGCTGATGATACTCTCTTTTTTGCATCAATCTCATGACTTTGATGTTAAGGTATGCAGGCAGAGCTGGGTTTTTAGCATAGTAATGACTCCTGTAGTCATTTTTTATAGCATCATGCAAAGCTGAGATTTAGTTGATCACTATTGCACACCTCTCTTGTACCCCCTTTACACAATTCCACGACAAAATCATGTATGATGTGTTAGTGTTACATCCTAAGGCCAATCAACTTAGGCCTATGTATTAAAACTTTAATGTTGTATATATGATTGTAGCAACCTTCTCCAATTCTACAATCTGTGAAGCTTTGGCTATCCAAGAAATTTTCCATGAAAGACTTAGGAGAAACAGCCTATATACTTGGTATTAGGATCTATAGAGATAGATCCAGAAGGTTGCTTGGTCTATCTCAAGTAACGGACATAGACAAAGTGCTAAAGCGATTTAGCATGGATCAAGCGAAGAAAGGGTTTGTTCCAATGGGGCATGGTATACATCAATCAGGATAAGATCCTCATCCAGAAGATACCGTATGCTTCGGCTATGGGGTCTATCATGTAGGCCATGTTATGTACGAGACCCGATGTCTCCTACGCTCTAAGCATTACAAGCAAGTTTCAATCCAATCCTGGTGAGGAACATTGGATTGCCGTGAAGAACATTTTAAAGTACCTTAGAAGGTCTAAGGACTT
>JAOWBN010252036.1:0-11555 GCA_028565015.1 Pinguicula moranensis | reverse complement strand
GGAAACAGTCAGAATACAGTTACATGATCAACTTAAGCTACCAACTGTATTATTTTGCAGGGTAATTACGTACAAAGGGAGGTGTTTAACAAATGTAGCGCCATGTTAAGCTACTACCAATGAGCAGCTAGACCGACTCTAGATTTTTTTTTGTGTATTGTACCAAAACTTTATAATCAAAATATGATAATCATTTGTCTTGATCTAGCACAAATTACAGCGGGATGGATTAAAAGTTTTTAGGGTTTAGCGTGCAGGGATTTAGGGAGTATGGATGAGTTAATTGATTGTAATGAGCCTTTTAATTATTTTATATTTTTTAAATATACTATTATTTAAAAAAATTGCATTCCCTACAAAATTGTTTACACTATGGCACAGAGGGGCGACGGATTTAAGGGCGTGGAGGGGTGGATGCACCCCTCCACGCCTGACGCCCTTAAATCAATTTGTCTATTATTTGTCTAAATCATAGACAAATTCTAATTATTTTTTATTAATTATATTTATTAGTACAAAATTGAGTCTTTGGGGCATTAAAGTCTCTCTTTCGCTCTGATTAATCAACAAGAATCAATATTAACTGAGAAAGTCAGCAGCGTTGCCGGGCAAAAATTATCGTGTTGTGCGTGAGTTTCCCTTATTCCCTTTTTGTTGCTTCTAACGTCGGAAATTTATAATTTTTTGAAGATTGTCTCGGATTGTGCAAGAAAAAATTATATCTATAAAACTTTAGGTGATTTTTTATTTATTGGGATGTTTCTAACGCCAGAAAATTATAATTGTAATAATATCATAATAATTTTTAGAATTAATATTAATTTACTTATTATTGAAATATACATTTTAAAATTATTTTTAGTTACTTTATAATTATTTTTATATTCTGGACCTCAAGAGAAATGAGACTTTGCTCCTGTCAATGTACCTAACTTCGTACTCTGGCAGCTCTATTAAATTTTATATAGTTTTACACCAGAAATTGGAGAAAAATTTTACTGTTGGCACGGCACCCAATCCATTTCTGCCTCTCGTTCAAAATTTCTATTTATCGAGAACTTGGAGATCCAAATGCATACAATTTCAATTTCCATGAAATGAGAATCCCAAGTGCACACAATTAGAAAATAATATGATTTACTTATCTAAAAATAGAAAAGGTTTGTTAATTAATTTTTATTTTCAATACTATGTCTTCTACATAAGGTTTCTTTTTGTATTCAACTCTCCCAACTTATGATTACTACTCTAATTTCATTGTTCAACTAATTACAATTATGACATATGCTTTAGGGTTTGCAAAAAGAGAAAGGGTGAAATTGATGTCACGTGTAAAGCTGATGATGATAATCCCCTCCAAGCCCGACATCACCAAGCACTATGATTCAAAAACTCCCAATCGCAACCAAATCCAATGGCCAAAAGCAAGCAAAAAAGCAAATGTATTACAATATCTAATCCATGTGCCTTTGCCCATCCCAAAAGGCAAAAGCTATCAAATCCAAGTATTCTTGTGCAACAATGAATCTAGTTCAAAAATTTAGAGGGGTTAAAAATATTTGAAGGGGAACAAGTAAAAAAAATTATTTTTTGAGGGGAGGAGGCCTAGGCCCCATGGAGATGGCCTAGGAGTAGGAGGTCCAGGGCTACCCTGATCCCCACCTAGATCCACCCGTGTTCCAGTACATATCTTAGCCCGTCTCCTAAATTATAAGTTGAATCCAATGGTCGCTTTGCTTGATACTCGTACTCAATGATAGATTCATAATTGAAAATTATTACACAAAATATTTTGGATCCCTCCAAGTTTATATTTTTGATTCCGCACCTAAACTACGCTACTTCACATATCATTCTTATTTTAATAGAATTTTTTTAGGCAAATTCCCTAGTAGCTTGCACCATCACATTGCTTTTCTTGTTCTTTTTATTGTTGGACTTCCATTTTGTTGGGGGGAAATTTCAGACTTTATAAAAGCGAAAACAATAAAACAAGGCAACAACTCAAGATTTAGATAATTCAACTTGAAACCCTACATCTATGGGAGAAGAGAAGAATCAATCCACTAAGAAACAATATTCTCGTGATACAACATAGACACAAAGAATAATTAGAAGATATTGAGAAAACATCTCAAGTCCCGCAGGCAGAGATAATTACATCCCAAGTCTCACATCTCTCTATTTTTCTTTAACTCAGTCTCTCTCCTTTTTCTGCCTCTCTTCTCAACCATAATAATTAAGAGATCTCATATTTATAGGCATGAATTTTAATATTATTAGAATTCTTACAAGGAATATTAATTCAAGTCAAATATTAGGAATTTAATATTAAGCAAATTTCTAACAATCATTCCCCTTGACTTGAATTTTTTCACGAACAAACTTATTTCTTCTCCAACCACCCCTCAAAGGTAGCTTCACGGTGTGCATCAACCAAGCTAATCTTGAACTTGCCAAATAGAATAGGACATCATCATCATACCCAGAGGACTACTAGCTTTACATAAGTAGAAGTACTCGCACTTCTCTAACCATACATAAACTATTTGTGTTTGCTCAAAACACGATCATGGTCTCCAACACAAACGAACACTTCTCACCAAGAGAACATTTCTTCTTCAATTCATCCACACCACTTTCACTCTTGCAACCTAGAGTGAATCATCGATCTTGAAACACTAGCCGACACTCCAAACCACCATTAACAAGCTATTACAAGTTCTCAAGCTACCACAATTATACAAGCTTCCACGAACCTTCTTTAACTCAAAAATTTTCAAGCCTTCACGACTTATCAACCATTATAGTTTCAAACTACTTTAACTTTTATTTCAAGCTTTTATTGGCTTCTTGTCTAGTTTCAATTTTTCAGTTCCTCAAGATCAGATTTGTTAATCAAAATGCCAAGATTGCCTTCATCTTGACTCAGTCACTCGCAAACTTGACACAAACCACAAAGTTTATCTCGCCATATCAACAAGAAGATAAACCAAGTAGCTAACAATGTTCTCTCAGATATCCCAATTACAACTCCAAGTAAACAGGGGTATCAAAAAATAATAGAACACACAAATTACTACGAATTGTTTCAAAATTCAGCCAATTGAATAATCCAAAAATATGTCCAACAAAATCCCAAAAAATTGTGTACAGTTTTGTACAATAATTTGCCTCATACACTGAACAATCGATCACCCTACCTTATGGATTCTCTTCGTCGTTCTATGGGCTTTCCAACGGCACCAAAATCGTTGCAATCAAAGTTGTTTGGTCAAAATTGAATGCTTTCAAATTTCGCGAACAACAACATTTTCATTGAATTTGATGAAATTGGGACCCTTCCCGAAAATACATGACCACGAAAACCATAGGGCTTTTATTCCTCTTGACACCAAGATCATTAGATCAGAGTCCTCAATCTTCTGAAATCAGTAATCAAAGTAGCAGCGACACTGGTCAACGCTGGAGATTTGCTCAAAAAATCTTCCTTTTTTTTCTTTAACAAATCTTGTGCCCAAAACATTACAAATCTCTCATCCCAAATCATCAAGATCTCAATTTTACTGCAAATATTGAAACACAACCCAGATCTCACAACCTGGCTCTGATACCACTTGGTGGGGAAAAATTCCAGACTTTGTGAAAGCAAAAATAATAAAATAAGGCAACAACACAAGATTTACATGATTCGACCTGAAAGCTTACATTCATGGGAGAAGAGGAGAATCAATATATTAACAAACAATATTCTCGTAATACAACAGAGACAGAAAAAAATAACTAGAAGATACTGAGAAAACCTCTCAAGTCCCACAGACGGAGAAAGTCACATCTTAAGTCTCACATCTCTCTATTTTTTTCACTCAGTCTCTCTCCTTTATCTGCCTCAAACCCTAATAATTAAGAAATCTCATATTTATAAGAATGAATTTAAATACTATTAGAATTCTTATGAAGAATATTAATTTAAGTCAAATATTAAAAATTTAATATTAGGTAAATTTAACACATTTTAACCTTGTCAAGTGGCACTGATGATTAAAAAGAATTACTATACGACCAATTGTTTCAATAAGATAAGCTTCTTGTCTATCCTAAAAAAAGTGTCTTCCATTTTCCAATATTCTTTTGTTTCATCCCTATCCCCCTTGTCCATTATTTAATTCCTGGAATCCTCCTATAAGTATCCCCCCTCTGTTTCATCATTCTCATCTCCACGTACATAAACCAAACCAACACTTTTCACTTCCTCTTGTCTCTGCAACTTCATTCCTCGTAACTTGAGAAAATGGCCACTGCACAGGTAACAGCTGTGTCTGCTTGATGATTAGGATGGAAACATGATCAGAGATTTAATTTCAATGCAAGTGTTGTTACTTTTTTCTTTTTTTCTCTGAGCTCAAAAATTTGTTTCTCTCTGTCTAGGTTGAATCAGTTCCGGCTCCAATCCCCGATCACATCCCGGAAAAGCAGCCGAGCATCGTGTCTGAGGAGGTGGCCGTACCAGCACCGGAGCCGGTAGCTGAGGAAGAATCACCAAAGGAACAAACTGTTGAAGAAGTTGCACCGGCAGAGGTGCAAGCTGCTCCGGAGGCCGAGCCTCCGGCATCAGAAGTTGAGCCAGCAGCAGAAGAAGCAGAGACCGAAAACGTCGTGACCGAAGAGACAAACAAGGAAATTCCTCCAGCTGAAGAAACAGAGGAAGCTCCTGCGGCTGAAGAAACAGAGGAAGCAAAGGCACAGGGTGCGGAGGAAGTCGTGGCAGAGGCTGAACCGGCTGCGACTGAGGAAGCGGTTGCACCGGCGTCGGAAGAGGCTTCACCAGCCGAAATCCCGGCTGACAAAGCGGAGGAATGAACAAGACAGTGGGAAAAAGTTGATGAGTCTATGTTTTCATTTTGGTTCGTTACTGTTGTATTTGGTATTTTTGAGGTTTGTACGTTGCTTTCTTTCTCTATTTTCACCTTCCAAGGGTCTCATTGAGTTTGGAGTGGTTTGGTGAAATGTAATCTTTTGTCATTCAATAAGAAATAATTTATGTTGGTTTGGTTTGTTATCATCGAGTTGGGAATATGCTGAATTTGTTATTGTATCATCGATCTAGCCTAAAATTTTAGAAAGGTCCTAAAATAAATTTAGGCCTAAAATTTTTGAAGTTTGTTAGATCTGTAGGGATGGCCCTGCCCTGCCCCTAGATCTGCCATTGCAATTAGTAGCAAATGTGCTAAATTTGGACCTTTTTTAATTGGAGTGATCTAAAATAATGGAAGCCAATCACACACCTATGTTTTATGAGAGATGATACAGCGCACTAGATTCCATGCACCAATAGCACAGATCAAAAATACCAAAATACTCCAATGTTGTATTTTGTATCGGTGTTTAACACGAGAGTATTTTGGTATTTTTGGTCCATTAGTGCGTTATTGGTGCGCGGGATGTAGTGCGCTGTATTATTTCTCATGTTTTCTTTAAAAAAAACTACCCCATCTTTCTTTTTACATTCATGTCCGGTACCCGAAGCGAACTTATCCACATAAATCTCTAGTATAATAGTGTGTTCTTTTGACTCTTCTTTTTATTTGGTAATTGAGTTTATTAAACTGTAGCAAATTGCCAATGTAATACAGTAAACAAAGGTGAGTCCGATCCTAACTTGGATGCTAGATCTCATCTCTCTCGCCAGTATAGGAGTAAGTACATAATATTGCTACACTAGCTTTTGCTTCAATAAATTATCATTGTATCATGCTGAGAAAATCATCGGGCAACATAACCTTGGTAACCTCAGCCAATCGCCAATCGAAAGATCTTTGAAAGGTTCTTTGTGAGCAGACAGCCAGTACCACACATAAGCTTTATCCATTCCGTATTTGTGTAATAGCCAGATTTTGAATCGAAGCGAATGTTATTTCTGCCCTTCCATATGATCCAAACTATCGCGTGCTATATGGCTTTCCAGAGTTTGGCTCCAATTGTATTATGCATTAGGCCATGTGAATTTTGTATTGCTTTCGCATATTGTTGTGGCCAATATAACATAGGTTGAACCAGGAGTATATAGATGATCATATTTCGTATGCGCTTGGACACACCAAGAATAGGTGAGATGATGATTCTTCTGATTGCAGTGGACGCATCTCTGTTCATGGCGATTGATTTGGATTCCACGGCGTATAAGATTGTCGACAATGGGAATTCTATCTTGCATTAGACGCCATGTGAATGCTTGAACTCTCTTTGGTGCTAATTTGTCCCAAACTGTGGCTAGGTATCGACGCGTTTCTCCTGCATCAATGGTTAGAGAATATAAGATAGAATATGCTGAAGAGACAGAGTATTTATTGAGAAACTCTTTTTTTTTTTATGTATTATGTTAAAATTGATATAGACAAAAAAAAGTATGTTAAAATTAATAAGAGTGGCTCCTGACTTTCTCTCTTTTTCATTTTTCTTGTTGTGAATTTATTTTCCAATATTTCAGTTATATATATACATATATATATATATATATATCCAGAAGTGACTACAAATGCACATTCAGTTTTTACTGATGAATATGATTGAAATTTGTTCCCAATATTTCATTTTCTAATATATATTATTCTAAAAGTGATTAAAATTTTACATTAAGTTGTCAAATAAGCACTTTCTCCCTATAAACTGTGAATCTCATGTTTTAACATTTAATTTTGGGAATTAAGAGAATTTCAGTGGGACAAATGTCTCACATTTGTCGGATAAATAAAAATAGACAACAGCATAATTAAAGAGACCAATACATGTAACTAGCTTTAAGAGCCCACACTCTCAAACTTTCACATGATGTAAGAGACAACAAACTTCTTGCTCACAATTGAGACCCAGAAGAGGCCAGTGAGACCCAAAAGAGAGTCAAAAAAACAGGTCTCTTTGTCCAAAGAAAGCTCGGGATAGAGCCAAGTATGAAAAAAAATAATGAGCCGAGTCTCAACTGGATGTGTTGACTTGAAGGAGAGTGTTGAAAATTAAGGGAATTCAATCCAAGGTTAGGTGGTGGTGGGTATTAATGGGGAAATGATATAGCGCAATAAATTTTAGCAATAAAATCACAAGAATGGTGGGCCCCAGGTATTTAACATGGTGTTTAACACGCAGGACCCACTATTCTTATGATTTTTTTGCTAAAATTTCTTGCGTTATATCATTTTCCGTATTAATATAGGAAAATTGAGTAGAGAATCCTCTTTTCTTTGATATATTCCTTTGTGTTACAATGATTCTAGTATTATAGACTAACTCAGACTAATCTAATTTAGGAAGGGAATCAAATTTAATTTAAAGAAAGGATCAATCTCTTTTACAAAAGAAGACTTTGGTTTCTTCCCTAAATTCCTCTAGCGTAACAGTAGGATTGCTAGGCTCTTCCATTCGAGAAACTAGATTAGGGATTATGGGAATAAAGCTAGTCAATACACACAATCAAGTATTGATAATCTCATATTTCATATTTGGTTGTAGGGATTGTGAATAAAGCTAGTCAATACCCATAATCAAGTATAGATAATCTCATTTTTAAATTTCTTTATCGAGTAATCCACAGCTATTTATTCTAAAAATTTACTTTCCTGTCTTAAATTTGACATACTCAATTACACAAAAACATAAAAGATGTTTGCCTAAAAAATACATTTAAATAACAAAATTCAAGAAATATATTCATTTAATAAAATTTAAAATGTATTTTTATAATAACATAGAAACATTTTTATATTAAAATATAAAAATATTTTGATAATAAATTTAAGTATACAGAATACTGATACGTATTTTTTTTAAGAAAATGTTGAGGGTAGTAGTAATTTATAAAGTGTCCTCCATTTTCCAATATTCTTTTGTTTCTGCCTTATCCCTCTTATCCCTCATTTAATTCCTGAGAATCCTCCCTATAAATATCCCCCTGTTTCATGATTTTCAGCACCACACACACAAGCCAAGCCAACAACTTTCACTTCCTCTTGTATCTGCAACTTCATCCATCATAACTTGCAAATGGCCAATTCACAGGTAACAAATAACAATAGTGTTTGCTTGATTGTCATGGATTAGTCGGGATTACGGACATCATGATGACTCTATGTTAGTTAATAAGATCAGAGTTTTAATTTTCAATGCAAGTTTTCTTACAGTTTTCTTCTTTTCTTTTTTCTTTTTTCTTTTGCAGGAAAAGGAGCATATCATCGTGATTGATGAAGAGAAGCATGCGAAGGAATTTTCACCAGCACCGGAGCCAGTAGCTGAGGAAGCACAGTGTTGTTGCATCAAAATTGAAGAAAAAGTTGCACCGGCAAAGGAGCCAGCGGAGGATGATCAAAAAGTCCCCATCGAAGCAGAGACCGCAAAACTCGTGATCACAGAGACAGCAAAGGAAGCTCCTGTGGCTGACAAACTAGAGAAAGCAAAGGCAGAGGAAGCTGCAGCAGCTGAAGTCACAGTCAAAGCTGATTTGGTCTAAAGGCTTTGGGGGAAAATGTTGGCTAAGTTGATGCGTCTATGTTTGGTTTGTTACTGTTGTATTTGGTATTTATATTCTGTCTTTTTATTAACCTTCGAATGGTCTCTCATAGAGTTTGGAGTCGTCTGGTGAAATGTGATCTTAAGCCAACAATAACAAGTCATTTATGTTGGTCTGTCCGTCTGGTCTGGAAACCCATATGCTTACAATAAGAGAGGGGGATGGGGGGTGGGGATATCAAAAAATTATTAAAAAATGCATCCGACAATGCCTAAACTGAACCTTTCACTAATCACTTAACCAAACCACATTGTCGCTTGATTCATTCTACCACGTTGTCTAAAGGGGTTTCCTTATCGAGTCGCATAAAGCCAAGGGACCGGGTCTTGTCCCACAGAAGTTGTGTGATGGGAAGATGAATAATATAAATTGAGATGTGAATTACAAATTAAATTTCTTAGCACTAAGATTTTTATTCGTAACTGCACTAGTCCGGCCATATGAAATATGTACCCGTGAGCACAAAAGTGTTGGTTGCGAGGTACAAGACCTTTAATGCAAGTCTCAACAAGGCATGCCTAGTTGGACTATAGGGAGTGTTGTCCCACATCGATTGTGTGATGGGAAGATAACCAAACCAAACTATACCCAGTATATCCCACCCATATCCCGACCAGTTGGACTTGAGGAGGGTGTTATCCCACAGGGGTTGTGTGATGGGAAGATAACCAAACCAAACATACCCAATATATTCCGCCCGGAAGCAGGGTCTGGGGAGGGTGAAGCAGGGTTTGGGGGAGGGTAAGATATACATAGTCGTACCCTTATCTCTAAAGAGACTGTTTCTGTGGAGACCCCCAACTCGAGAGTAAAATCATGGAGAATTGCTTCTCCAGAGTATTGATCCATTGGCCTCATGGTTATGAGATCAGTTGCTCACCACTTGAAATAGCTGGAATTCATAGTTTAGTAATTTAACAAAATATTATTATTATTTATAGTAATAAAAGTTAATATTATTATTTAATAATTATTTTTTGGGAAGATAATTAAAATTTAATTCAAGGGCACCATGTGTGCAATCCCTGTAAAAAATGATATGCTAAATTACTAAATTACAACTAACTAACTAAATAAAATGAAGTAAACTGAAATAATAAATAAATAAATTATTAAAAAACAAAAAAACGTGCAAATTAGAATAAAATGAAATTAAGATAAGATGCAATAAAATAAAATAAATCCTTAGCTTATATTATTCTTTTTTAATTAATGACATTTTGATAATAAATGGACCAATAAATTACTTTAAAAAAAACCTCAAAAGAGGATAAAACACTTATTTCTATTAGGCAAATTACAAGAGGTCAATTACTATTACCCACCACTTCCTTTCCTCCTGTTCAAATGCTTTCCTGATAGATCAATAGGTTGGGCCGTAGTGAATAAATGGGCACTATTTGACGACTTCTAGTTAACTATTTTGAATCCGCCTGATAATATATAGTATAGGTCTATATATATCTTACCAAAGCGAAAACACGTAACATTTCTTCGATCATCAGAGGACAGATTTAAATAAGGCGATGACATAACATTTCATCTTTCATCTACCGAGGTTGCTGTGTTCTGTTCATCACAGTCCCGGAGTTAGATTGGTTGATGCCGAATAATCAAGTGAGCTTCCTTTTCCAGTAGTCTTCATAACCAGAGCCAGTGCTCCAACCTACCCTACACGAGAAATGTGGTATCAGTTGATCCTTTCATTGGATAAGGAGAGGGAAGCTATATGTTTGCAAGTTACTGCGAATGAATCGTAGCTTAACAATGGCGATATTCTAGAGATAGATGCAAGTGAAAACGGCTGTTTTCAAGCTCCAGATAGGGGTATTAATTGAAACTGATCTCAGCTAACCAATATGGAGATGATGAATAAGAACATAGCAAATTAGACTACAAATGAAAACCAATTAGATTATAAGTGGATATAGCATCATCGGCATAATGATGTCGAGTTATTTACGGGGGGTTACACATGAAAATGTGCATCGATTCCTAGCTCAAACATTTGCCAAGCAGAATCAATATTGTTTATCAGAAAATGTTCATCATCGAGTCATATCAAAAGAACTGCTTTCTTGTCACAAATGACACCAAAGTTGGGGATTTGGCGACAACTTTGACCTCAATTCTGCAACTACACTGACCAGATACCATGCAAATAAAATTGAATCAACACAAAGACAACCAATCAGAGAATGCAAGATCGAGATACTCTCAGATAGATGCATAAGTAAAAGGGGCCTCAGTTATTGATACAATGAGAAGATTAAAGAGAAAATAGCACACTGTTTTGGAAAGAACATGGCACAGCAAAAGAATCGAGAAATTTTCTTAACCATAGATAAAATAGAAGTTGAACTACCTATAATGCTTTACCTTAGTCGGTTCTTTTGCTTCTTCTCTTTATGTCAAAGCACCAACTTGAATCCCTCAGACAGGAAATCGTCCCTGAAAAAGAAAAAGAAAGGTGATTGAGATGGCATTCAAAGATCAAGGCCAGAAATAAACATAGACCTCAAAGAATGATGAGACTAGCATGAATTTGTTTTGATCTATAAGTTAGTCAGCAACAAACAATCCAAAACGACTGTATAATAAATAATTGAATTAGCATAGCAAATTTAATATGTTTCTAAGAAGAAAGCATGCCATCATAAGAGTTCATAATTCTTTGGATGATGGAAAAACTATATGGATGCCATTGATAGATCTGCCCAAGTAACTGAACCAAAAAAACAAATTGTTCATAATTGACTTCATCTGGGCTATTAAATTATACAAGTCCAAATAAATTATACATGTCAGGATTCATATGTCAATCATATTCACCTATTTTGTTTGCTCTTCTCCTTCCTTTTCTCTTGTCCGATTTTCTCTTGGCTCAGTATCTTGACTTCATCTGGGCTATTAGGCGAAACAAGGGTTTCCACAACTACTTCAGCATAAAACACAAAAGGAAAACCATCAACGATGACATCAGTACAAGTTTTCTTCA
>JAOWBN010252025.1:0-11555 GCA_028565015.1 Pinguicula moranensis | reverse complement strand
TGGAAGCTGCCTTTTCATATCTTGCTGCTACTGCTTCTGATCACTTGCATACTGATGATTTTGAAGCTGCATGTGGTGTTGGTACGACATGTTGATCAAACTTCATGATACGTTATTTTTTTTGAAGCTGGACTGAGATTTTGATCAGTGCTCGCTTCTTATTGCAACTATTTCCATCACTTCCCAAGTTGCTTTGTGATTGATTAGCCTATTCGTGTTCCTTCATTTTCTCTTTCCATAGTTATATAATTTTTTGACCACTTGTTATCAGGTATGCAATCCACTAAAGCGATTTTTTTTTAATCAGGAATTGAGGTTTCTCTGAATGATATTGAAAACACCGTTGATGAGATATTTGAAGAGAATAAAGCAACTATTGTTGAGCAGCGATATCGTACAAATGGTGGGCTTACATTTTAATATGCTTATAGGATGCATAGAAGCTAACAGGATTTTAGTTTTAGCTTAGATATATGACCTTATGATTTACCAAAAGCATTCATTGACTTACTCCAAGAAATTAAAGTGTAATGCAACAGCAGAATTAAATCTTCATGTAGGTAAATTCCTCTAGGTGTGCAGTCTTTAGCTTCATGTATTTGAATTTGTATTTTAAAAAGTTTAATGGCTAATCAACCTAATAAGCAATTAAATGCTGATTCTTTTGTCTGTATCCTATTTCTTTAATATATTTTTTTCTAATTGGCCACCTTTGGATACAGTTGGTGAACTATTTGGTTATGTGAGAAAGAAGCTGCCTTGGGCCGATCCTAAGATTGTTAAGGTACAACTGACACCTTCCACAAGCGTTCTTTCTCAGCCTACTTTCTCAATATTGCTCTGGAGGCTTTCTGAAAATTTCTT
The DNA here is from genome assembly GCA_028565015.1 of Pinguicula moranensis. Classification (NCBI taxonomy): domain Eukaryota; kingdom Viridiplantae; phylum Streptophyta; class Magnoliopsida; order Lamiales; family Lentibulariaceae; genus Pinguicula; species Pinguicula moranensis. The sequence goes on along the minus strand of JAOWBN010252025.1, from coordinate 10,691 downwards.
TTGTCGTATGTGTTGTTTTTTAGCTGATTGGTTTCCGTTTTTTTCTCCAGCAAATTATTGATACAAAATTGTATGCATTGCTTGGTGAAAAAACACCTGCCGACAATGAGAAGCCCAGTAAAAAGAAAAAAGAGAAGTCTGTCAAAGCTGAGGTAGTGTCTTTATATTGATTTATTCGAATTCATTGTAAATCAGGCTTTCTGTTGGTTATATTTTACGATTAGTAAGTTTTATTTGCCCCATAGTTTTGAGGTCTTCCACTGCAGGTTCCTCAGAATTAATTGTTTACATCTTTTGGTATCTGCTAATGTTGCCCTATTGTACTGGATTTACTTGTCACCGCAGTATCCTATGCCGTGATGCTCATTACCAAAATGCACTTTATGGGAATTGTGGTACAAAACCTGTGTTCATTTTCTGTGTACCCATTTTCAGGAAAAAGCTGTTAATGAAGAGCCAGTTCCACAAAAATTGTCGGAAGAGGAAATTAATCCTTATTCAATATTTCCTTCACCAGAAGAAAATTTTAAGGTAGCTAATGCAAGTTATTGGAGTCTTATGTTATACCTTTAATGAAATTATATTGTCTTTCTTAAGTTATGAAATGTTTACCTGATGCATATCATGATTTATGTTAAATTTAAGCACATATTTGTGATCCTTCATTGATATTTCATTTTTTATAATTCAAGATTTGAGTGAAGCTTCAGCTACTTGCACTATGTTTTGGATTCCACTTTTATTTTTCTTGACTCTCCTTCTGAATCTAAATACAAGTGATTTCATGGTTTCCAGGTGCATACAGAGATCTACTTTAGTGATCGTCCTTTACTGAGGGCTTGCAATACAAAGGAAATCCTTGATAAGCACTTGAAGGTCACTGGGGGAAAAGTTTTTACCCGCTTTCCTCCTGAACCCAATGGATATCTGCATATAGGACATGCCAAGGTCATTGAAATACTTTGAGTATTCTTTAAATTCTAAATTTCGAGCATCTGTTTTTCTTCTCCAATAATTAAACTTATGCTGTAGGCTATGTTCGTGGACTTTGGTCTTGCAAAAGAGAGGGATGGTTTTTGCTACTTGAGGTCAGAAATGCTTTTCTGCTTTCCTTCTTTGTCAGTGTTTGAGGATAGAGAACATTCAAATATTTACTTTCATGACGTTTGTCTTCATCAGATTTGTGTCTTTAAGACAACTGCTTTACTAACTGTATGTTGCAGAAGCAGGATTGATCTTATATAAAGACGACTGAAATAAGAATTTTGGTTTTTGAGCGACTAAATAGTTGATGCAGTGTATGTCTAAATAGAATAAAAAATGGAAATCCAATTGATATGCTTTTGATTGTGAAATGCATTCATTTCACAATTCTAGTGTAAGTTTTCACAGTGTCCAGTGACCAGTATACTTGTGGCTTGTCTAATTGAGAAGTAAAGCATGTGAAATTCCCCCTGCCAATGTAAAGTTACTCTCTGGTATGCAGGTATGATGACACCAACCCTGAAGCGGAGAAAAAAGAATATATAGATCATATCGAAGAAATTGTTGGTTGGATGGGGTGGAAGCCCTTTAAGGTACTACTTCTTCCAGAAGTGTTTATGTCTTGCACATCGAGAACTTCTAACATTTTCATTATTATAGATCACTTACACCAGTGACTACTTCCAAGAACTTTATGAGCTAGCTGTGGAACTAATACGTCGAGGTTGTGCTTATGTTGATCACCAGGTAAATTCTTGCCGAACGCTCATTTGATTTTCTTCTGATGAATTCGTGTTGAACCTTTTTTTATCATTGCCCCGCACTGGGCCATATTCGATAAACTTGTTCTGGTGCAAGTATTTGATATTAATGGGTGAAAATTAGGGTATGAGTTCGCGATTTTTCTTTTCATTTTCCTTTCTTGTTTAATGCAGACACCCGATGATATAAAAGAATACAGAGAAAAGAAAATGAACAGTCCCTGGAGAGATAGACCAATCGAAGAATCTCTAAAGTTGTTTGGTGATATGAAGCGAGGAATGATAGATGAAGGCAAGGCAACACTGCGCATGAAGCAGGACATGCAGAATGATAACGTCAATATGTATGACCTAATTGCCTATCGTATCAAAGTAAGTCTTGGAACTTAGACACCTGTAAATTATGAAGCTCAATTTTACTGTCTTGGAACTAATATAAGTTTTGCTGTCCTTTATCCAGTTTACGCCTCACCCACATGCAGGAGACAAGTGGTGCATCTATCCAAGTTATGATTATGCACATTGTATTGTTGATTCTCTCGAAAACATTACTCATTCGGTATGCCTCACCTTTGGAACTTTCCAGGATTATACTTCTTTGTAACTTCCATGCATATGACTCTTATTTGGAGTTGTATGATTCAAAGTTCCCATTTCCCATTTGATATTTCCCAACAGTTGATATTTATGCTGGTGCCTACTGTGGATATTTTTTAAACTTGCTGTAAGTTTATTGCAGCTGTGCACGCTTGAATTTGAGACCCGTCGAGCATCATACTACTGGTTATTAGATGCACTGGGTCTTTATCAGCCATTTGTATGGGAGTATTCTCGACTAAATCTCACCAACACAGTGATGTCGAAGCGTAAGGTAAGATAAACTTAGGAAAGAGGCCTTTTTCAATTTCATGGCTTCCTTGCTTACATGTTTCTGCAGTTAAATCGCCTTGTGACAGAAAAGTATGTTGATGGTTGGGATGACCCTCGTCTGATGACCCTTGCTGGGTTACGGCGTAGGGGGGCAACTGAAACTTCAATAAATGCATTTGTTCGAGGAATTGGCATCACTAGAAGGTCAAATTTCTTCTTTTATTTTGCACTCAGGATGATTTCCAAATCAACTAATTGATATATCTTTAGAATTACAGTGATTCTAGTGTGATTCGCTTGGACCGCCTGGAATACCATATAAGGGAGGAACTAAATAAAATGGCACCTCGCACAATGGTTGTCCTGAACCCGCTAAAGGTTATATTGGCCTAATTTGATTGGTGTTTCTGAGTAGTTACTCTTTCAATCATTGGTCATATTTATCTCTTAACTATTGATGTAACCTCAACCTTTTTTAATTATGGTATTTTCAGGTTGTCATCACAAACATGGATGCGTCTATAATGGAGCTCGATGCAAAGAAATGGCCAGACGCTGCATCAGATGATCCGTCCTCATTCTATAAGGTGAAAATATATTTCCCTTGAATGGTAACCTTTAATTTACCCATTAGTTCCTTATTAGAACTTTATATTGAATCCTACTTCTCTTTACAAGGTCCCCTTTTCTAAGATTATTTACATCGAGCAATCTGATTTTCGGATGAAAGATTCTAAAGATTACTATGGACTGGCTCCAGACAAATCTGTCCTCTTGAGGTGTGTGAATTTGCAAACACTTTGCCTTTTTCCTTCAATTTTTTTCATATTCCTTGCTTGACATTATGTATGATTTGATCTCTGCATAGGTATGCATTTCCTATTAAATGCACAGGAGTAATTACAGGTGATGATGGCAAGACAGTTCTTGAAATTCGAGCAGAGTATGATCAATCAAAGACAACCAAACCCAAGGTAGGCAATCTTGTGACTTTTGTCAGTAAGAAAGGAAATTCTTCACTATTCTCATTTTCTCACACGACTTCTTTTGATTGTCAGGGTGTTCTCCATTGGGTTTCAGAATCTTCATCTGGGGTTGATCCACTCAAAGTGGAAGTTAGATTGTTCGATAAGCTCTTTAATTCTGAGGTTCAAACTTTTGGCCTGTTGAGGCTACTTTTTTTCTTTGCTCAAACATTTAGTGTGCCTAAACTAAATTGATTTGTCATTGCCTACAGAATCCCTCTGAACTTGATGATTGGCTTGGTGATTTGAATCCAAATTCTAAACTTGTCATACCGGATGCATATGCTGTGCCATCGCTAAAGAATGCTGCCATTGGAGAGAAATTTCAGTTTGAACGACTAGGTAAATTATTTAACATTCCTAACCTTTTATTGACAGACCCACACTCTGTTTCTGTACTTGACGGGGGTGTAATTGTTGTGACCTTTACGTAGAGTGTGACTTCAAGTGGAATTATAGTATTTTTTCATGATTTCGGAGGCAGGATTGTGATGATTCAAGCTAATAGCTGTTAACTGTACAAGCATGCGTAGAGAAATAAAACAATAATGTCTTTCTACATTCTTAAAGTATTGCTTTACTGATAGTTCGATATGATGCAACATTGGGCTTCATTTTTTTCCCAGACCATTCTGGTCTTTCTCTGTAGTTTGATCTGGCTTTGTTTGCTTTATCCTCCAGGCTATTTTGTTGTTGACACTGATTCTACTCCTGAAAAGCTTGTATTTAATCGGACTGTTACATTGCGAGATAGCTACACTAAGGGAGGTAAGTAGTTTGGAAGATGGAGCACAACTAGAATTTGGAAGATGGTCTTCTGGAAAAGGTTAAGAGATCTGTGATTAAGAAAAAATCAGGTGTAATTTAATGACTTTTTTAGGTAATTTAAAGATTGTTTGGTTAATGAACTTGATGCTCTCTGTATTCTTGTACTGTACTGTACTGATTTATTCAGTAAGCAGTTTTTGCCATGTTCGGCAACAAGTCTGTGTTCAGCTGATTGTACTGATTAATTAAAGGGGCATTTTGTGAAGGCTTCTTATGCTTATAATTGGATTATAAATACTTTTTTTTCAAAAAATAAAACAGGGGCTAAAAATTAATAGTAATGCTTTTATCATAATTATATGGCCATAATTTTCTGGGTTCAGCTGATTGTACTCTACTGATTTATTCTTCCATAGAGTAAGCAGTTTTTGCCAAGAAGAGAGTAAAATTAAGGAGAGCATTAATTAGCCTTAAATAATGCAGTTAAGGCTAATAAAATTAGGGAGAACATTAATTAACCTTAAACGATGCAGTAGGCTTATAAAATTAGGTAGAACATTAATTAGCCTTAAACAATGCCGTTATGGCTAATAAAATTTTAACTATCTCTAGAAATTAGAACATAAGCTTTGTAATGGTCCCCACACCAATATTTTTTTTTTCAAAACTAAATTTTTTACTATGGGCTATCATTCAAACCACATACAAAAATGTTTGGGCCCATAGGAACTATCATCTACGAAGGGTTTTCCCAAGAAAAATGACTGGCATTTCCTTCATATTTAACTGTATAATCTGAGCATGATTTGATTTATTGACTAGTAACCATATGAAAATAATTTGCTCTCGTCATCGGGTCTCTTCAATATTTAGGTCTAATTCATCCCAATAATCCCTAAGGTTTTAGATTTTCAAAAAAAAAAAAAAAAAAAAATCCCTAAGGTTTTAGATATTGTACTCATTCTGCGTCAGCCATTTGATCACTAACACAGAATCCGTTTAGATAATGATATGATCCCATCTTTGCTCTTTGCATACTTTGAGTCCTAGAATCACTCGTAACTTGGCACTTGGTCCCCATCCCAAAGTATTTGAGAAAGTTGCCAGGAAGTCACCATTTTCATCGCGAACGATCCCGCCGCCTCTTGATTGGCCTGGATTTCCGAGACAGCTTCTATCGCAGTTGAGTTTCTTCCATCCTTGCGGGAATGGAGACCATATGACAATCCGGATCCTGTCGTTAGGTGGGCCTTGCTAAGGATATTCAACTAATCTAGTATGCTCCTGTCAAGAATCTGCATTTTCAGACAAATGTTAGCACAATTAAATATTTCAATGCTGGAATAACATATCTGTCTACATGTCTGGTCCGTAGATAGTCTTGTACCCTCGTAGCGAGCTTTGCATCTTCACAGCCACAGACATGATGATTGTCGGGGTAATGCCCACCAAATGTCCAGTTAGAGTTGCCTTTTTAGCAATATGAGAACCAAAGATGAATCCTACCTTTCCAGGTCTGCAAATTATGACTCGGGATCCCGAACAGTAGTCCAGCTCTATCCCAAACTTCTTTTGCCAGGGCACTTTTTACGAAAATATGGTTGCCAGATTGTTCTCTCGAGTCACAACGTTCACAGGCCAAGGCTAACTGGATGCCTCTCCGTCGGATGTTTTTGTCCTATGGAAGACAGTTCTGCCATACTCGCCAAGCACATTAGTCAATTCTTGGTGACAGTGCCCAGTTCAAGATCTTCTTCAACCCCAAATGAATGGGTTCCCTAGTCCCTGCCAATATGTTTTTGTCAGAATTATATTTCTTCTTTTACTCTTTCCCCATACGAAACATATTAACTTTCTTCAAAAGTGAATTTTGATTTTAATTTACATTAACATGCAAAGTCAAATATTGATTCAATGAATTAGTACTTGAAATTTGGTACATATAATTGACAATAAATTGTGATCCAAGTTTTCAACATTGTCCATGAAATTTGGAGAGAGAAATTTATAGCGTGAATTGATAATGTTAAGCCACGATAGGCTACTGATCATGTTAGGGTTACGTTACCACCTTTGCCATACCGTAGTGGTGATCAACCGTTAAATATGGAGCCGAGTTCCCCTCCATTTCAGACAAAAAGAAAATGTTGCTTTCGTTGAACAACATCAGAAGCACCGGCAAGACGGACACCCTTTACCGCTGTGTGTCTCCCGGGTTTGTCGGAGCCCCTCGCCGGAACTTCCCCTTCACGGGTCGCAGGCATTACGCGTCTGGGGTCAAGTGTGGGAATAGTGATGCTTTGCACTTCAAGTGCAAAGGGTACTGCAATTTCCATCATCGGCCTCTTCAATTCTATTTATTTTCTACATAATCTGTGTTTCTATATTTATGCTTTTCAAACTTGTTTTTAAGTTTAGCAGTGATGCATCTGAATTATGATCCTTGACAAATTTCTTGATAGTTACTTATGTTTATTTCAGTATGGCTGGATTCCATGAGCTACAACTTAAAGTTCGAGATTATGAACTCGATCAATATGGAGTCGTGAATAACAGAGTTTATTCAGGGTACTGCGAGCATGGTGAGAATGATGTATTTTGAAGTTAAAATCATAGGTTAAAATTGTTACTCTTACTTAACAACGGTCCAGATTCTAATACGTGTCCTTGACTGCAACCTTCAACGGACATTATTTGAAAAAACTGAAGGAGCTACTAAGATTTTGTTTAGCACCACCTTATCAGGTCATTTTGCCTTATTTTACTGACAGTTTGACCTAATAAGGCTATTTTGTGAATACTATCTTTTACCGTGGCTAAAAAAATAAGTCAAACTTATCAGTTTTTTCAGTTACCTTAACAGTTTTCATTCACCTTATTAGTTTGATTTGCTAAATAGGTCCTCTGCTACCAATACAAATGTTTTCTAAAAAATAGCAAAATTAAAAAAAAAAATCGAAATTTGATGCACTGAATGCTGTGATACCTTAGGAGGCAAGTAGAAGTTCATTAGAGAAGTTGGGCAATTATCAATATTTGGTTTCTAGTTTTAACTGGAATTATTCTTGAATCAGGCTTCCTTGAACTTCTTGAGTGTATTGGCCTACATGCTGATGCCATTGTTCGAACCGGTGATGCAATAGCATACTCAGAATCCTCACTCAAGTTTATTGCACCTTTGCGGGTATACAAAATAAACTCCTTACACTTTTAACTTTGAGCGTAATTACTGATATGTTTCATGTTTATGTTCATGTTCATGTTCATGTTCATGTTCATGTTCTTCTTCATCGTGTAAGAACAACTATTGTTTCAAGATACTTTTGTGTGGATACTTTATTCGCAATAGAAAGAGTCATTGTTTTAACTTTGTGCTAATAATGGACTAAATCAAAATTACTCTATTAAATTCTAGTGTTTCAATTAATAAAATTGTTGGAATCTATACATCAAATGACGCAATGCATCTTGGATTGCAACGAAAATAACCACTTCGTATAATTACAATGGTAAGGTTGCGTACATCTGACTCCCCATACCCCAACTTAGTTGAAAATATATTAGGTAAATTATGGTTATGGTACTTTATTCGCAACCTCACTTCATCGATTCTATTTTATTTTTATTTCTTTGTTCTTGGCAACAGAGTCGAGATAGATTTCTTATGAAGGTGCGGCTTAGTGATATCTCTGCTACTCGATTGTTCCTTGAACATTTCATCTTGAAGCTCCCTAGATTAGAGGTATGTATCATATGCCATCATCAAGACAACCTTCACTTGCTGGTTCCCCATACTATTGTTTGTTGTTCTCTTTTTAGCCCATCTTGGAGGCAAGAGCTACAGTTGTTTGGCTTGATAAAAACTTCCATCCTGTTCGCATCCCTTCGGATGCGAGATCTAAGATTGCTCAATACCTTCAGAGAGAAATAACAAAACTTTATTTAGTTGTGGATTTGGTATCAATGTTTTCTCATTGTGTACTAATAATTTAATGGTGATCACAATCAATAAAGTGCTCTTTGTCGAATAAGCATCCTTGAAATATCACCTATAAAAATAATTATTGGTAATTTTAAATGGTTATACTATAAATAATAAAATTCCATGTATTTTATTTTTTTTAGTTCTTCATTTATTATCGCTTTATAATTAGAAGATTCTAACCAAGGGCGGAGGAAGAGGGCCAAGCCGGGCCCTTACCAGTAAGATAATCCAAAGATGCGGCATGGCTGCCAATCGAACTCCGGCCTCAGCGACCCGTAGATTGACAACCAATTTACGAGATAGAAAATGGTAATCTGGAGAAAGGTTCCACTCCATAATGTCATACACTCTTTCTCTGCTGGATACTAATTGACATAGGACAAATGAGAATTTACCCAGTTACAGGCAGCTTTAATACCTTCTTATGCATACCTGTGGTAATGGAACATTACACGTACAGTATCAGTTTGCTAGGAATACGGGGATCAGTTCAGAAATTTGCTTGTTTTGAGAATCTAAACTTACAAATCTGGGCAAGCTGTTTTTGTTCAGGCCTCCCCAAACCTTTGCTTGTTTAGCCCATAAATTTTGTGAAAATGGTCCATATGAAAAATTATAACAAAACAACAAATCTTGCTACTCCACAAGCTAGTGGTTGTAAAGAGTATTGTGTTCATTAGTACCATTATGTTTTTTTGGTAACCGCGGAGTATCCGACTACAGTCGTAACCGACTAAATCCCGGGGATTTTGTGGTCAACGCTCACAATCCACGGATCGGGCCAAACTCGGGTAGAGAGGTGGATATCCACCCGGAACGTGGCCCTGACGCATTGTTAATTCGGATTAGTACCGTTATGTTCTTGTCGAGTGTATCAATCAGTTCCTCCAATCAGTTCCTCGACGTTGGAGTCATAAAACCTTTCTTCTGCCATCTCTATAATGTTGGTGTAAAGGTTTATCAGACCCGGCCCAACAATAAACGGGCTCGGGTCCGGATTCGGCCAAACAGTAAACGGGCTCGAGTCTGTGGAGGCGTGCGCGTGTGTGGACTACACATAAATTGAACGTGGGCTACTATCTTAAAAATCTTAGTACCAAGGTATTAGATTGTAGCACCACATTTCTGTATATGATAGTATAATTTTCTATTCCTAATCTATATGGGACAAATTCTCTCAACACCCCACTCAAGTCTAATGAGACTTGCTTTATATATTACATATATTGTAGGCGTGGAACTCAACAACCAATACTTTTTCGTGCTCACAGATCCATATTCTATATGGCCGGACTTGTGCGATTGTGGGTCTCATAAGCCTTTGGATCGTTACTTGGCGGTTAAGCCGTATAGCTCTGATACCATGTAAAGGTTTAGCAGACCCGGCCCAGTGGTAAACGGGCTCGGCCAAACAATAAACGAGACCCTTTGGATCGTTACTGGGCGGTTAAGCCATATCAGCTCTGATACCATGTAAAGGTTTAGCAGACCCGACCCAACAGTAAACGGGCTCGGGTCCGGACTCGATCCAACAGTAAACGGGCTCGAGTCTGTGGAGGCGTGCACGTGTGTGAGCTACTCTCTTAAAACCCTTAGTACCAAGTTTTCTTTATATGTTAGTATAATTACAAATTCTCTCAACAGTTTGTATCCCACACCTCTGCACCAAGTTTTCACTGAAAGTATGATTTTCATTCTCCCCATTTGTTACAATGCTAAAAGATGCAGTTCAGCTCAGCTCACTCACATGATGAAGGACTGATTTCCTCTGATACCTCATACCAATGGACGTTGATCGTGTTTGCTCCCCTGTCTGAAGTGAATCCAACGTGCAGTGGCTGCAAGAATACACCATTAACTGTCATGGATACAGTAAATAATCATGTATGCTTGAATTTTCTGACGAGATTTTGCAGCAATCCACCTGATGAATGTCTCCAATAAAATGTGACACGAAGAGAAGAGCTTCTGTGAGATTATCTGAGAATTTCCCATTCGTTAGACACAACTTCTTATAATGGAGATTACCCAAAAACACCAACATTCTAATAGGGAAGCATTCCCGTAACTGAGGAGCTGAGAGGTATAATTGTTCATTTCCCCTGCTACACTACACACATATCTTCTACGCCGTCTTCGTCTTTGCAATCCCCTATTTTTAATTATTACCCAACAATCAAGCACAAACATAGTACACGTTTCAATAATCCAATATTCGCTATATTTAGAGGGTGTTTTGCGCAGACCCTCTTATGCTTATAATTGGATTATAAGAACTTTTTTTGAAAAAATGAAGAG
>JAOWBN010252014.1:0-11556 GCA_028565015.1 Pinguicula moranensis | reverse complement strand
GGACGCTTAGAGTCCTTCCAGAAACTTCTTGTTCTCGGATTAGAAGGCTCCGGGGCAAGTACCATCTTCAAGCAGGTAAAAGTAATTGAATTTGGATCCATTTATTCTTAAACTGGTAGAATTAGTACTTTACATGAGTTTTTCACATGTACTAACTTGCTCAATTCCCTGTGCCGTAATGCTAATGAGAAACTTGCATCAAATTAATTTTCTTGATACATTTTGTTTTCCACATAGCAATATATACTCCCGGTTTTTTCTTTGATTTTTTTCCCCCTTGTCTAGTAAATACATGACAATTCTCACCTGTCCGGCTCCCAGAGCTGTTGCTACAATTCTTAGTAGCACATTTTTTTATTTTTTTTTTAAGATGTAATTTTATTAATAACAAGGTTAGTACATGGTGGACAACTCATGTCCCTTCTTAGTAGCACATTACTTTTATTGATCTCTTCTGAGAAATTTGCACTCACACTGCAACCAGCATTATTCTTGCTTCGGCACACTTTGCATTTCGTAGAATCGCTTTCTTCATTAACCTTTCATCTAAACTTATAATATATATATATATGGGAGCGGATCCCCTCACCCAACTTTCTACACAAGTTCACACACAACATCATGTTTGTTGATTTATTACAAAATCAACGGATAGATTAAAATCCAAAGATATTCTCTTTCTTCTCTTTTTCCCTCGATCGATTTTCTCTCCTTCCAGTTTTTCTCTCTTTCCAGTTTATGACACACGATGAAATTTCGTAGGGCGGGGACGTCGAGATTACTGCATTTTTCGTTGAAAAAAGGGGGAATAAAACCTAAAAGAATACCCTAAACCCTATGGTACATCATTTTCGTAGGGTTTAGGGCATTTTTTTAGGTTTTATTTCTTTCTTTTTCTCTAAACCCAAAAGAAACACCGTGTTTTGGGAAAATGGGTTTGAAGTTCAGGGAGAGAAACTGGAAGGAGAGAGAAATCGATCTGAGGGAAAGAGAGAAGAAAGAGAAGATCTTTGGGTTTAATCTTGTCTGTTGATTTTGTAATAAATCAACAGACAGGATATTGTGTTGGGTGAGGGGATCCACTCCCTATATATATATATATATATATATGTATATATGGGAGCGAATCCATGTACACACAAATAAACACATAGAAAAACACACGATCCTGGAGAAATCAACGGCCAAGATCAGAAAAAGATTAAAAAAAATGTCTCCCTTTTGAAACCCCCGAACACATTATTAAACACATTATTATACATTATTAAACACATTATTATACAAATAATGATGTTCTTGGCCAAGATCAACGGCCAGGATCCCTTGCCACACAAGATGCCACACAAAATTTCACCAAATTCTGATCACAAATTTTGGTGCAAATCTGTGGCCAGGATTTAAACAAAAAAAATCGTAAATCATAAAATCCTAAACTAAACCCTAATGGTAACATTTTCTATTGGCACAGTTTGTTTGTGTTCAGGTAATGGGTTATGTTTATATACAAGAACAAATTCACCACTGAGGAGTTGCAGATGATCAGGCTCATTATTCTGAGTAACATTTACAGATATGTGTGTACTTTACAAGAGCATTTTGAATAAGAGGCCCTGGTAAATGAAGAGTTTGATGTGGTAGGAGCAGATAGGACTGGCGCAGGTAGTACCCAATTCAAAGCTTGTTCTTTTTCTAACTTTCTACTTTCTTCCTTCTGAATCAACGTTCTTTTTTGTCTGTGTAAAACATAATTCAAGCTACTTAGTTCTTGCATGATCTCGTGTCTCTCTGGTTGAAAGATGAGATGAGCAGGGCGACAGTCTAGCGAACCTTCTCTAAGGGTCTCTATTCAAACTTCAAAATCTTGAAATATTGGCTCTTAGATCTCATGGCAAATGGCTGTTTAGAAACTCTCTGTCTTGTCGCTGCACGAGAATACGTGCCTCTCGTATCATCCAGGCAACCTACAATTTACTTCCTGATGTTGGTAAGTACTTTCTGGATAGGGTATGACTGCTACTTGTCAACTTACATTGAAAGAAAAAAGACTTTTAGTTGTAGTGATTGTATCTTTCCAGGTAATTGTCTGAAGGCATCACTCCGACCAACGGGCTTGCATGATTTGCTTTCTCGTTCGATGATCACCGAAGTACAGCATCCCATAGCACCAAATCCTTCATTGGTTTCGACTTTGAAATACGATCTGTTCGATGAGAAGATCAGCCGCGTCCCATGAAACGTTTGTGAGTGGTTCGGTGATTTCACCCCATGAAAAGAAAGGTTGCACATGAAGCAGTATACTACATTGCTATGAAATTCAAGGAGCTGTATAAGTGTATCACAGGCAAGCAAGAAGCTGTATGTTCGTCAAGTGAAGTCTCTGGATCGAGGTTTCATGAGCGGATTCATATAATCCATGGGGGTTTTGGTGGCTTCTTTGAAAAAGCCATGAAAGAAGAGAAAACTAGAGATCAGAAGACAAAATATGAAAAAGAGTTGCTGCGTTTCATTCTTCCATATGGGAGAGTAAAATACATGCCCTATTTATAATACCAATTCTAAACCTAATGGGCTGGGCCAATAACACACCAAAATATGGGCTAATATATATTAAGCCCAACATTTCAGATATCATCGGAATGGATTTCAAAACGATAGCCATAACCAAACGTAGGATAATCCAACCCAACTCTGCTTGGTCCTTCTTAGCTCAGATCATTTCGAATCATTCTAAATTGTAAACTTTTGTGAGGATTGGGTCCAAAATAAAAGCCTTCACGGGTCTGTTTTGCCACGTACAGACCTCGGCCCATATAGTAATGTTTGAACTACACCACTCGAGGCAAAGAATTAGTTGTATTGTATTGTACGAGTAATGTTATAGCATTACAATACTTGGACATGTAGCATGGGGTGTTCTCCTTTTTCTCTTCTTTTCACCTTTTCTTTTTGGTTGCAAATTGTTGCACTTTTGTGTGAAGTAGGCCTTTTTAGTGTCCATGTGCTCCTGTCAAGTTCATCTCCAATAGTGTTGTGGATCATTTCAGTTTAGAGGAAAGACAAAAGTTGGATAATCATAGAAAGGGAATTGGTTCGTACTAACATTTTTTTTGTTACCATTTTTTTTTCATTTTTGTAAATCTGTAATCGGGACTATGTTGATGTTTAGCTTTGATTTAAGAACGTCTTGCTTGCCTATTAAAAAAAAAAAAAAAACTTTAGTAGAGCATCCTCCGCTACAGAGTGATTAAAGCAACATGGATTTGGAGGGGCGGTGGATGCCCCTACCTCCTTCAGCCCTATTTTTCGACCTATTTTTTTATTGAATTTTATTAATTTTTTAATTTTTTAATTTTTTAAATGTTCTCCCATCTCAAAATATTTACTCCGCAATTTTTTTTGGATCCATCCCTCGAGCAATACTCATTTGTTTTGGCTATTTAGTCAGAAAAAAACAATTTTAACCCGACAAACTATTCTCTTGCATTGAGCGCAACTCATCGTTAAGAGTGGGTGCTGCCATACCCCTTAGTTTTTTATTTCAAAATTTTCATAATGCAAAATTTAATTATTTTAATTTAAAAAATTGCACTCCCTTACCAAAAAAAACAACACCCCAACACCATTTAAAATTAAATCCGTCATTGCTCGTCCCGTCCTATCATCTAGAATCATAGCATTTCATTGACACATGCATCTAAATATCTACGTATGTGCGCGTGTATATATATATATAAACACTCTTATCTTCATTCTCCAGTCTTTGACGTGGTAATTTGTTGCAAAGCTTTGAATGATGTAAAAAAAAAGGTGACACCCAAAAGGGAGTAGTGAGTAGTGAGTGGTAACATGGCACACACACATGCACTTTGAGAAAGGAATAAATAAAGATGACTGAATAAAGGTCCAATAGAAAACACAGAAAGCTTCTTTGGGTGCAAATCATATCATTGCAGATCATATGAGCTCACTTTTCATCTCATGTGGGATGCAAATCATATCATTGTAGCACGATAATCAAGCAAGATATGCAAAACATGATTGAGTTCCAAGATTTTAATTAAAGTGAATCTTACTAATACAAACTTATAATTTATTCATAATTTGTTTTCATTTGATATTGATGTTGAAAGAGTTGTCTCTCACAAATATATGATGACAGATACTCATTAATCAGACGGTTGAGTACCCAAATTCAAATTATAGATAGATAGATAGATATAAAATACGCGAAAAATTACAAACAGAATGATATTCTCTTATCCTTTAAATCAGTGCTTAGAGCATACATAAATATATAGAGTGTTTAGGGCTAATTTATATTAGGGAGGATCCAGGGAATTAAGGAAAGAATCAATTCTACGTAGATTCTTTCCTTTCACATGTTTTCAACAAATCCTCCCTTATCTAACCATAATTTAACACTCCTCCTCAAATGAATTAGAGGGTCTTCAATTCCCAACTTGCTCAGTACACTAATGAAGGCACGACTGGATACTGCATTGGTTAGGATGCTGCTAGCTAATCTTCAGACTGAACAAATGGAAGGCTTACAATTTTTTCTTTAATAAAATGTCTGTCAACTTCAATGTGTTTTGTTCGATTATGCTGGACTGGATTTTCAGAAATTCTAATAGCTGCTTGGTTATCACACTTCAACTGGCATGTACTTGACACCGAATAGCCAATTTCGGCCAACAGCTTCCTTAGTCAAAGGATTTCGGTCAATCCTCGGGCTACTCCTCGAAATTATGCTTTAGCACTTGATAATGCCACAACTTTTTGTTTATTGCTTTTTCAAGTCACGAGATTCCCACCTATCATCACGAAGTATCCGGCGGTAGATCTCCTGTCTACTAAGTTCCGTTCCCAATCTGCATCTGTATATCCCTGAACATCCACGTGGCAATTATTCCTGAAGGTGATCCCTCTCTCAAGTGTCCTTTTAAGGTAGCGCACGATCCTGAAAGCATTCTCCATATGTTCTTCCTGAGGCCTAAGCAAACTGATTGATCACCCCTACAAAGTAAGCTATGCTCGATCGAGTATGTGCTAGGTATATCAACTCACCTACTAGATGTTGATATCTCCTCTGATCGGCTGGAGCTGCTCCATCTACAACTTGTAGTTTTTTAATCAAAATTACTGGTATATTGGCATGCTTACAGTCCATGAGTCTAGTTTCTGCTAGAATGTCCAAAACATACTTTCTTTGTGAGATAAAGATCCTTTGTTTTGATCTTAGGAACTTTATCCCCAAAAAATATCGCAACTCCCCTAGATCATTTATTTTAAATTCGCAGAACAAGTTTTTCGTAGCTCAACCATCTCGGTTGTATCGCTCCCATTGATCACCTATCGTCAACATAAATAATCAAGCAGGCGACTAGCTCTCATTTCCTTTTTAGAAATAGAGTGTAGTCCAAATTTCTCTGTCTGTAGCCATCTTCATTGCTATAGTGAATCATCCAAATCGCGCCCTAGGTGACTGTTTCAGTCATATAAGGCTTTTTCAACATGCATACCTCGTTCTGTTTGAAGTCGCCTGAGAAACCCAGTAGTCCCTCAATATACACTACTTCTTTCATATGACTATGAAGAAATGTATTCTTCACATCAAATTGATGAAGGAGCCACTTCAAATTTGCTGCTATGGAGAATAACTTGAAGAGTAATCTTCGCTACAGGAGAGAATATTTCTGAGTAATCTATCACATACGTATGTGTGTATCTTTTTACGACCAAGCGAGCCTTGTATCGTTCAATTGTCTCATTTGCCTTGTGTTTTACCAAAAGAACATTTATCCCATGTATAATTCTTTGCTAGAGCCCTCATCTCAAATTCCATTGCCTGGCGCCACTCCTTACTCTGTTGTGCTTCTTGCAGTGTTTTTGGTAATGCTTCATAATATAGTGGTGCAGTAAACACATGTGCCTTTACTGACTTGCTCCCCCTGACCAAGTTGGTCATGGGGTACTTTGATGCTCGTGGCTCATATTCAGGCTCATACCATTTGGTGGTATGCCCCAAGTACTCCGAGGTGGCAAGACATATCGAACTATTGTCTTGTCTACTCCTATATTCCTGAGAACAATTGAAGTAGGTATATTGTCAGAATCAAACTCCAAGTGTGAAGGACTTACCTCGGGGATGTAAAACGTGCGGGATACTGATGATATTGGGCTAGGAAATACAGCGTTTGTACCATCGGGGTTGTCGGGGATTGTTCTATGTCAATAGGGGGCCCCGGTGGTTCTTTCGAATGGTTCTTTTGGGATAGCTTGTGACAAGTCAACCAATGGTGTGTCAATGACCCAAATCAATGGGTCACCAGTAGTAGATTGACTCTCCCCCTGACCAGTGGGTTGGCTACTGTAATAATATTGAGTTTCAAGAAAATTACAATCCATGGCTGTATACATATGGCGAGTAGGCAGATGAAACTACCGGTAGCCATTTTTGTTTATCTCATACCCGACGAATACGCACTTAGCCGCATATGATTCAAATTTCATCCAATCTACCTTAGGAATATGGACAAAGATCGAACATCCGAAGACACTGGGGGTGAAGGAAGAGAAATGATGGAACAGGGACGTGGTCAGCTTATAGCTTTATAGGGGTGTGAAACTAAAGAATTTTTGTGGGTAGATGATTTACGAGGTAGGCGACAGTAGCAACAGCTTCAAGCCAGAGAGATGGGGGGGAACACGGGACTCGAGCATAAGTGCTCTCGTGATGTCAAGGATCAAACTATTTTTCTGTTCGGCACTCCCATTTTGTTGGGGGGTATGAGCATAGGTAGTTTGGTGTACTAGCCCCTTATCCCGGAATAAATTTTGCATGGTTTGGTTGACATACTCCCCACCATTGTCTGATCGAATGACTTGAATCTGTTACTGAAATTGAGTTTGTACCATGGCATAAAAAGCAATGAATTGTGTAGGTAATTCATGTTTATGTTTCAGGAAATAGATCAAAGTCATCAATAAACAGAAAAAATACCAAAAACTGGTAGGACTAGAATTTGGAGCAAACCCCCACACATCAGAGTGAACTAATGCAAATGCAAACAAAGTATGACTCGAGGACACAAGATACGATTGTCTATGACTTTTTGTACAAATACACGTATCACATGAAATATGACTCAATTGCTTAGAAAATTGGAAAACAAAATTTTAAGATAACCGTAGATGGATGGCCAAGACGACGATGCCACGGCCAACCTTTCTGGTTAGCCATCCCATTAGCTAGTACTGCAGTTCCCTGTCAGGCACCTCATAGACATAGTATACCCCCTGCGCTCAGTGTCACGCCAAATGATCATCCCTGTCTGAATATCCTGTAAGAGGCAAAAATTTGGACATTAAAACTGTACAATTAAGTTTCTTTGTGAGATAGCTAACTGATAAAAGATTGTTAGATAGTGAAAGAACATATAGACAATTTGACAGCTTTAGTGATGGTGATATCTCAATAGACCTAGCCCCCTGGGCGGGTGCTATCCTCTATTAGTGATTTGGATATACAATTTTGTGGGAGCAGATGGAACCCGTATATATAGTGAATCATTAGTCATTGTGTTAGTAGCCCACAATCGAACAAACACGGTCCAGGCTTGCCACCCTAGTTCCCTGAGTTGTGCAGGCGACCGTTTCGATCTCATCAAAACACCCAGGCATGAAATATTTGGGATTAGTGATACGGGATTGTAGACGAGGTTTGTGAGAAGTTTGGGGGTGTTTCGTATTTTTTGAAAAATAATCGAGTTTGTGACGATTTCATATTCTTTTGGGGTTGTACATAGGAATTCAGACAAGTTTTTTTCTTGAGAATTCTGCCTCTTTTGGGATTGGGTTTTGGATTTCGTATTTTCAGGGAGGCATACTGCGAGTTTTGGGTTTTGGGGGGTGTATCTTCGATTTTCTCAACACAGAGGGGCGTATTGCAACTGACGGGAAACCTGGAGGCATATATGCTACATAAAGAAAACACGGGAGCATATCGGTAATAATAGAGAGTCAGAGGGATTTTAGGGCAAGGGTTTGCCCTCAAATTCATTACCTCGTGACCTGATATTTTCATCACTTTGTTTTCCTCCCAACCCCTCGTGCAACTGCTCCAAATCTAGTCTTGCAATGGTTACAGTCACCGCCATGGTTGTTGGTAGCAGAAGTGTTGCTCAGCGTGGTGGCTACACCACCCACCATTCCTCGCTTCTTTACATCGGGTCACCAGTCTGCGTACCTGATGCGCTTGAAGCACCTTCAAGCGTATGCACTCATTTCTTGCAATCAGAATACCATAACTTAGATTTATCTCTGTCACCGCCTCAGACTGATGATTTGGCTGAATTTTTTGCCAGGTCTGACCGAGTTTTAATTACCACGCCGCTTCTGATGCAACCCAAGTTGCACCCCAATTTACTAATGGCATGGACCAACAGGATGTGCAAATGGATCCCCATGGAGAGCCCAAGGATGGTGAGATGGTTGCTGAACGACGTGAACCCATAAGAATTCAAGAAGGTCCAATTACACGACTAAGAGCCAAGACATTCAAATAGACCTTGAATTTCATGATCCAGTGAATTTTGACTCGAGAAGAAGGAAATGGACCCCAAGGCCCATTTATGCTTAGTGGGCCTCATGGACCAATTGAAAAGCCCGGTCCATTACCACGATCCAAGTCATGGCCTAGGATGAAAGTCCAACATAGAAGTGTACATGGGGAGTGAAGGGCACGTGTGGAATGAAGAGTCTAGGGGGATTTGATGTGATTAAAGATTAAGTCAAAGCAATTAATGAAGAATCTCAAGATAAAAGGAAAGTTCCTACAATTTAGAAATTCTGTCTCCTTAGTTAAAGAAAAATGTTTCCTTTACAACCCACACTCCTTTGTCCATTCAATAAGCTTTCTTACAAGATTAAGACTCCTAAGGAATTCACAAGACACGTGGCCTAACTTCTTTCTTAGCCTAGGACATGTTTTTGGTACAATTTCTAGCATTAATTAGTTTCCTAGTTACTTTAAAATTTCCTTCTTATTTTTGCACGAATTTTATTCACGTTCTAGGATTAGCTATGCCTATATAAAGACCTTAACATCCTTTGTATTGGACACACAAGTTTTTATGCAATTTTATGTGACATTAGTTCCCTCTTTTGGTTTTAAATCATTCTTCGACTTATCTTTTCTTCTTAGTCAAGTGGCATCGAATTCATATAGAACTTATCATTGATTCTTGATTAGCACAAGTTGTTTTCAGGGGATTATTTGATAGCATTCTCGATTAGACAAAAATGTGACTTTTCGTTGGTTGATACAAGTTGTCTTTAGGCGTAAGCACAACAAATTCGTCCATTTTAAATCTTATTTTTTTATTATTTTGAATTGGTGTAGGGTTTTGCCACAAGTTCGGCAAGGATTGATATCACGAGACGTAGGATTATGATAGTATTTAGGGGGGTGGGGAGTCGGTAAGACGATTAGAAAATTGATGCTTTGTTAGACGAATATCGGTAAGGGAGGTAAAGAGTGCCCTTAGCAAGATGGGAAGGGAAAAAGCGATGTGGACAGATCAGATACCGGTTGAGGTATGAAGTGTCTAGGATAAGTAAGGGTACAATGGCTAACGACTCTTTTTAACACCATCCTACAGACAGAAAAGTTGCCAGCGGAGTGGAGAAGTAGCGTAGAAGTGTCGTTCTATAAGAACAAGGGAGACGTGCAACAATGTAGTGATTATCGGGGTATTGAGCTTCTGAGCCTTACTCTGAAATTGTGGGAGAGAGTTATTGAACGTAGACGTGCAACACATTTTTCGGTATCTTCGAGGAACAATGGATATGGGTTTATACTATCCCAATATTTCTAACCCGGAATTTTGGTTATGCTGATGCTGGATATTTATCAGATCCACACAAAGCTAGATCTCAAACGGGTTATATGTTTACTTGTGGAAGTACAACTATTTCATTACGTTCTATTAAACAAACATTAGTCGTTACTTCCTTCAACCATGTAGAAATCCTTACAATTCATTAAGCAAATCATAAATGCATTTGGTTAAGGACCATAACCCAACATATTCGTGAAATGTGTGACTTGGAGAGCAAGAATGACAGATAATGCAGCTTGTATTGCTCAATTGAAACAAAATTTCATTAAAAGAGATAGAACGAAGCATATATCAGTCAAATTTTTCTTTACATATGACCTTCAAGAAAATGGCGATATCAATATCCAACAAATTTGGCGATTTGTTCACTAAAGTACTACCTACTGCAACTTTTGAAAAATTAGTCAAAGGGACCGGAATGAGAAAACTCAAAGATGTGTCCAATAGGGGGAGATGATACAATGAGGCTAGCCTTCCAGAAACATAATTCTGAGCAAGGAGTTCGCCTAGTTAAGGAATTGTATAACCATTTAGACGACTACTCCATAATGTGGTCTATGAATGAGCTTGCTTTGTTTTCTATGTACCTATGTACCTACTCAGTATATATAAAATTTGGCCTTCCCAAAAAAAAATAGGGGGAGATGATAAAATCATGTACTCTTTTTTCCTTCACTATGGTTTTTTTTTCATAAGATTTTTTCCTATTAAGGTTTTAACGAGGCATTATATGATAGACATTTAAGGGGGAGTGTTATGGAGTGAATGCCCCAACGAACATTCAATTTGCAAGTTGAATTGAATAGGGTTGAATAGTGTTGAATGTCAAATGAAATAGTGTTGAATGTCAAATAAAATAGTGTTGAATATTATAAAAATTGAAAAATGAGGCATGTGACGGAAGTGAATGTGTCTGTCATTCCTTCATGTATAAATATATGCGCTGGCTGGAAATGACGAGGGAAGAAATAAGAGAAGAAAACTTTGATGTTTTTTGGATATTCATTTGCCCATACGTATAATATTTCTTACTTTGTTTACAGAGTTTGTTAATTAGTTCATAACACTGTTTGATTACTCGGTCAACCGATAATCAAAAAATCAAATTTTTTTGGTTATTTGGTTCGGTTCGGTCATGAAAAATTATAACCGAATCTTGTTCGATTTTAAGTGTCGGTTATGGCCAGCCTTAAGTGTGTAGACCCAAGTGGGGGAAACAGAGTCCTTTCAGGTTGATATATGATTGCGCCAAAGTTCAGCACTGAGTCCGTTACGTTAGAGATATATAGAGATATAGGACATGTATATGCATGCTTGATTTTGGACCGGCAGAGGTAGATATGATAAACTAGAGAGTTAGGCTATATTTATTTAGGTATTTATTTATGTATATATATGTATTTATTGTCTACTCTTATTTCTATTTTATTTACCTATTTATATATTTTTATTTTATTTATTTATTTATCTGTTACTTTTTTGGCCGACTTTATTTACAAGATGGAGGTCTCTAAGAAAACAATTTCTTTTATCTCTTTTGAGGTAGGATATGACTGCGTATATCCCATCATCCCTAAACTATGTTTAAGGACAAAATTTACTATGTATGGTTGGTTTGATTTTAACAATACAGTCCACAAATATGATTTGACTA
>JAOWBN010252003.1:0-11556 GCA_028565015.1 Pinguicula moranensis | reverse complement strand
ATCTAGTTGTTCCCTTGCTAATGACTTTTAAGACTAGGGACTAATTTAGAGTTTGATAAAATTATGGAGTTTCACAAATTGAGTCATCAACCCACATGATCCATAATATACATATACAAACCTCAAGGAACAAAATGATTTTCATCATCTAGTATACATGAAACGAACAAGAGCCCAATACTCTATATCACACTGTCACACTAAACTAACAGTTATCACATTTCAATTGACATCCTCCTTTTACTGAGAACTAGGGGTGGGAATCGGTGGGCGGAATGTCGAAATTTCCGACACCGATACCGACTCCAATACCGACATCCAACGGATGTCGGTTGTCGGAGTCGGTATCGGAATAAGATTAGTATTCCGACAAGTTGTCGGTGATGGTATCGGATGACCGTAATGGTTTCGACACCGCTACCGATAAGCCCGACAAAAAATATTAAATTAAAATAATAAATAGATAAAATAAAAAATAAAAAATAAAAAATAAAAAATAAAAAATAAAAAATAAAAAATAAAAAATAAAAAACGTGAATTGATGTATTAATTCAATTTATTATTCATAGAAAACGAATATAAAAATTGAATGAATTCAACTTTAGTTTTAACGTTTTAAAGTTTAAGTGTTTCATAATGACAATTCACAATTGTCAATAGAATTTAGAAAAGTCAAAACTCAAATGTGAATTGATTTCTCATTTTTGAAATCGTAAAACACTAAAACGTGAAAAGTGAATTCACAAATCACAATTCACTTTCTTCCCGGCCCTCACAACCCGACCCGACAGAGAGTACTCTCGGGATTTTCATTCTTGAATTCAGCATGAAGCTCTTCAATAGCTTTTAATTTCTGTTCAAGTTATGCTCAAGAGCTTTTAATTTTTGTTAGCCGCCTTACAAAGACATTGCATTCCGCATTGTTAATAAAGACAGGGAGTACTTCCGGGAGAAGGGGTTCAAGAGCACCTTTGAACCGGGAATCCTGCAGGTCCACTTAAACTGTAAGCGCTACCGATGTCGCCGTTGATTTTTTGGAGGAATAGTACTAGCAATTCCCATCTTGTACTGATGTAATTAGTATGAAATTATGTTTGCTGTAAACTGCACCTTTTTCAGGTAGTTTTCCTTCTTCATAAGAGAAACACAGGAGATTAAAAAAATTGTTTTGTTAAACATAAAAAAAAAAAAAAAACCTTCTGTTTAGAACCTTTGTCCAAGCCTGAAACTGGAAAACCATTCACGGCGGTGGAGGAATTCTGTCACCGCTATTGACATCACCGACAACCGACATCAGTCGGATGTATCGGTGTCGGAACAAAAATGCGCCACCGTCAATTTGTCGGAATCGGTGTCGAAATAGCTCGTTCCACCACCGATACTACCGATTCCCACCCCTAGTGAGAAGGATGAGTAGAACCAATGGCCGCCAAGTGTGAGCCCAATTGGATTCTCACAAGGGCGAGTGCAATATGTATTTTTGGATTGCAACGATGGCGCTCTATGTTCACACCACACGGTTTAGGTTTTTCTTTATGGGTTTTGGACTGCCCCTGCCTGTGATGATGGTGGGTGGTTATGAGGAAGATTTCGATGATGATGATAGGGAATGATGCACAACACGACAACCCTTTCACGGTGATGTTCTTCTTCAGGGACAATAGGATTTTAGATAAGTTGATGGGGTTTGGGGTATTTCATATATAACCACAGATTTCACATTTCAACTGAATAAAATTTTATAAATATATACATAATATTTTTTTGATAATTAAATTCATTGCATTAAAATATAAATATAATGTACATACATTGCCTTTTGCGATATATCGAGACAGATGTAGATCATCTAAGTTCTACATGTAGGAATGACTCATGTAATGAGATTTCTTAGGCACATCAAAACAGATCTAGAATCTGCAGCATAGGCTAGGGATCTGTATCCAATCAATAAATGTCGCTCTCATATGTTGGAGATTTCTTGCTGTGATCCACTGCCAAACATTTAGCTAAATCGAGTCCGTTAAAATAGGCACACTTGTGTCTGCATCAAATTTGATTGCGTTCCGTTCAATCCATAGTGCCCATACTGTTGCTTTCCATATCGCCTTCCAGATTTGTGCCCCATCCCTCGTCGTGGCATGACACATGTGCTTCTCTAAGTAATCAAGGATGTTTGCTGAGTTGGTATAGGAGATGCCAAGCCAAGTATATATTGTGTTTCATATCTCACTTGCATTTGAGCATTCTATGAACACGTGTTGGGTTGTTTCATCCGAACATCCGCAGTGGACAGATCCTGTTGTTATTGTCGATATTCTTAGTCCTCTTCTTATCAAATTGATAGTAGTTGGCACTCGATCTTGAAGAAGTTGCCAGGTGAAAATTTGTATTCGCCTCGGAGGGAGTTTGCACCAGGCCTGTGCATATGGGCGTCGAGTCTGATCGGCCGGTCTGATTTCCTCTTGCAAGGCTTGTCCAGAGGACATTGTATATCTTCTTGTTTCATCCCCTTCCCAGCTCC
The DNA here is from genome assembly GCA_028565015.1 of Pinguicula moranensis. Classification (NCBI taxonomy): domain Eukaryota; kingdom Viridiplantae; phylum Streptophyta; class Magnoliopsida; order Lamiales; family Lentibulariaceae; genus Pinguicula; species Pinguicula moranensis. Next base: position 9,032 of record JAOWBN010252003.1, on the reverse strand, counting down.
AATAATCATCTCTGTCCTGCATGAATATGCATCCAGCTAGTAACCTTTTGATTTCTTCAAGTAAACTTACCTCACTGTTTCGTAGATGTCTTCTGAAGTTGAAGTTGAAGTTCCAATGTATTGCTCCTTGATCGTGCAACATCATGTTACTCAATGCTTGATGCTTTTGTGTGCTTAGCTTGTATAGTGCTGGAAATCTCAATGCCAAGCACTCTGCTCCTTCCCAATTGAACCACCATAAGAGAGTTTTGTCCCCTCTTTGTCTCTCTAGCTTTACCCTATTTTTGTACCAGATTTCTTTGGACAATCTCCATATGTCCATCCATCAGCATTAAGTTGACTCTGGAATTGTGATTAAACTCCAGTCACTCGAGTGATCCGTGGGGTGCAGATATTTGGTTGTAATGATTCTGCACCACAGGCTCTTTGGTTCCACGCGCAATTGCCACAGCCATTTGGACAACAAAGTAGTGTTCATGAGCTCAGTTTCTATGATTCCAAGTCCTCCATCTGTTACATTGCTGCACACATTCCTCCATTTGGTCCAGTGAATAAGGTGGTGACTGATTGAGTTGTTCTTCCACAAGAAGTTGCATAGTAGCTTGTCAATTGACCGCATAATCTACTTTGGTGCCCTGTAAATTACAAGATAATAAATAGATAGAGAAGTTAGGACAGATTTTATTAGAGTAGTCCTACTTGCCATAGACAGGAACTTGTTTTCTCAACTGCCTACTTGCCTCTTAATTGTTTATAACACCGGTTTCCACATTCTAAGCCTCCTTGGGTTGTCACCAACAGGTAAACCGAGATATATAAAAGGGATGGTGGCCGCCTGACAATGCAGTTTCCTTGCAAAGTTTTCCAGTGTCATCTGCGTACTACAGATGAGAAAGATTGACATTCCCAACTCGTATAGGATTCAATCTGTGCATCTTTGTCGCCTTGTGTAGAGATTGAGTCCCTCAACCACTGTCAAGAAGAGGAGTGGAGATAAAGGATCTCATTGTCGCAGTCCTTTTTGAAGCTTCAATTCTCTGGAACGACTACCATTGATAAAGGCAGAGGCATAAGGAGAGGAGATGCATTCCTTAATCCAACCGATCCAGGTTTGGCCAAAACCGAGTTTTCTTAGCATAGAAAGTAGGTAATTCCAATCCACACTATCAAATGCTTTTTGCAAAATCTACTTTGAATAAGAGAGCACCCTCCTTGGACTTCTTCATTGAGTGTATAGCATCATTAGCCACCATTATTCCATCCAAGATTTGTTTGCCTCTGATGTAAGCCGTCTGAGTTGGAGAGATGATTTTATGTATTACCCGCTTCAAACGGTTGGCGAAGAGTTTGGACAAAACCTTGTATCTGCACCCCACAAGTGATATAGGCCGAAAGTGTTCTAGTGAGACAGGGTTGGTTTGCTTTGGGATCAATGTGATAAGAGCTGCATTGATCCCCTTAGTCATTCTGCCCATATGATGGAATTCCTTAAGAAATGCTATAATCTCATGCTTCACTGTGTCCCAATGTGCTCATATGAAGTGGAAAGAAAGTCCATCTGGCCCTAGGGTTTTAGCTGTGGAACAACTCCATACAGTGGCTTTGGTCTCCTCCTCCTGAAAATCAGCTGTAAGGAAGAGGTTATCTTCTGCACTTATTCTGCTTTCTACTAGTAGATCCAAAGATGGTCATGTCCAGTTCTCTGCGGAGTCATGTACAACAAAGTGGGATCGCAACTTTTCCTTAAGCTTCAATACGTTTTTCTATCCAAATACCATTGAAGGTCATACCTCGAACTGTAGTCCTTACATGATGTTTTCTAACCTTTAAGTGGAAGAACTTTGTATTGCTATCTCCTTCTTTGATCCACTGAATTCTTGATTTTTGTCCTAGTAACGATTCTTGATGATGCAGAGACTTTTGTAACAAGTTCCATGCATCCTACCTCAATGCTAAGTTCAGATCAGTGGGTGATCCTTGCTCAATCATGTCATCTAAATTTGTGACTCTTATTCTTAACTCTTCACTTTTCCTGTCAATCTTGCCAAAGATATCTTTATTCCATTTGCTTAAGTTCTATCTTAGTAACCTCAACTTCTCGTGTAGCCTGTAACTACAGAATCCTTGAACATTTAAAGTAGTCCATTCTTTTCAAACAAATTCCTTAAAGCCGTTCTTTTCTTCCCAACAATTAAGAGACCTAAACACTTTTGTTCCCCAGTTAGTCTATTATGCTTTTAGTAAGATAGGCCTATGATCTGAGGTTGATCTGTCCCAACCAATTTGGTATAACTCAAACCACTAATCCATCCATGCTTCTGACAAGAGGAACCGATCAAGTCTGCTGCAACAAGCTCCCCCACGGGTAATGCAAGTAAATAGGGATCTCTGCTGAGGAAGATCAACAAGTCCATTTCCACGTATGAATTTATTAAATTCTGTCATCTCCGCCAATGGTAACAGTGCATTGCATCTTCTATCCACAGAGCTATGTATAGATTTAAAGTCACCTGCAATGCACCACCTTGCCATAGGATCTGCTGCTATTTCTGTGCTGGTCCTCAACCACAGCTCCCTCTTTTGTATCTGATTACAGGAGGAGTAAACATTTATGACCTTAACTTCAACTGCTTCTTGTTCCCACAATCCTTCAATACCTAAAAAGCCTTCATCAGACCATGATCTAGTTGCCATAAAGGACATCCGCTGCCATATAAAAATCAAACCTCCTGCACTACCAATTGCCTCGGTATGCCTCCATTCAAACTCATCATTTGGCCACATTTGTCTACAAATACGTCTATTTACTACTCGCAACTTGGTTTCCTGAATAAGTATCATTTCCGCATGACTAGTTCTCACCAAATCGCTTATCTCTGCTCATTTCATCGGCAACACTAAGCCTTTGGTGTTATATCTCACAATACACATAATTACTGAATTAAGTTTTCTGGATTGATCTGTTTAGAGCCCTTGGCCATCCTTGCATCCCTTTTGTTCATGTCATCTAAGACAACAAAATTCCTCTCGCGAGGTATTGAATGTAACCTCTAAATCAGTTGTCAAATCAGCCACCACCCCTGACTCTGTTTTGTATGGAGTTGGTCTTGAAGATACAAGCACGTTATCTGCTGACTCCTTATAACAATCAGGGTTTTCCCTGAAATACTCTGCAAGTGATTTTGGGGACATCTGTAGTAGTGGCATTATCTCAAAGGGATCAGATGTCTATGAGCACTGCGTGAGCGTCCACTGCTCGTCTGATTCTAGAATAAGCTTTCCATCTTTGGTCTAGGCATCCCTTCCGTTGGTTGGTGATTAAGGTCAGGAGGCCAAAATTTTCATGTTGGCTTAGTAGCACAGCAGTAAAGCGTCCGCTTCTTGTTTTTGCCTAGGTGGGCTCTCCATGAAGTTCGAATGGCAGATAGGTGGTTGTTGAGAACCTTCAAAAGGTGTTTCTATTTGTTTCTAATTTTTGCCTAGATTTATGGTAGCAGTAGCCTCTGCGTCAATAACATGTTCACATGCCCCTCAAGACCTGAGCCTGTGTTGTCCTTCGTGAGCTGCATTATTATTTTTAGAAACTTGTTGCGGTGAAATCAGAAGACTATTGTCACATGATAGGTTTGGTGAAAGAACCGCATTCAGCTCCTTACCGAGAAGCGTTTCTTCTAATGACTCTATTCTGGGGGATTTTTTTTTGATATGTCTATTCTAGGGGATTGCTTCGTCGGAGTTTGACTATTCCGGCTATCCTATAGACCATCCTCCGGTTGCATATTATGAATATCATTTTGAGTACAGATTTCATCTTTTTTAGCTGGCAATTTTGCTATAATGTCTGCATTCTCTAGCTTGTGCATCTTAGTACTGGTTTGGAGTGCCGACCATTCTGATTCTGGCAACATTGGAGCATGCTTTCTCTGTCAATTACTGTCGGAGTTAATCTTTGTCTTTCCCCATACTTTGGGGTCCCTCTCCTCTATTACTTGTATGCAAAACTTATTGAAGTCTGTGTTGATTTCAATTGACTAGTGTATATTCATACTATCCGTTGTGAGGATTTGCACTCTCCCATACTGCAGTTCGGACTTATTAAGTGTCTTCTCATTCACAACTAGTAATGAGATGAAATTTCTGCGAAAAAGCCCTCATACCAACAATGGAGAGGAGTCCCTTGCACCTGAATCCAAGTTGCACGAGCTAATTTGTCGTTGGCGAGCCTCCACGGGTGTACTAAGTGTATACATAGACGAGCAACCATGTTAACATCATTGAGGAGTTTGTAATTATCTTCCTCGGTTGCCAACTTGATTAGTATTTTGCCTCCTTCTATTCTGATGGCTTCGCCCTTTTCGTATTCGGAGGAATTCAGTATCCCTTTGAGACTCGTAAGGTCCAAAAGGGGTCCAGGTGTACCAATAAGACACCTGTGCAGCCAGTTTGGGGCTTCCGGATGTAGAATGAACTTGATGGTTGTAGGCTTTGGCTGCGCCATAAGATCAATTGTTGGTACCATCATTGTCCCTGTATTTGCTGTTGTCCCAGTCTATTTCTCAGTAAAGTATCATCCATGCGCGACAGTGCTTCATGGACACGGAGTTGGTAAGAACCAATCCATATGCCATTCAACCTTATCAGCAGTAGGGGATCCGCAAATCTCTTGGCAAACCTCATGAAACCAAATCTAAGTCTAGAGATAGGTATTTTCTTCGGCAAATGAACATCCTTGACTAGTACGAAAATGGAAAACATTTGCCACATCTCCAGTTTCTGCCATGAGGGTGGGAAATTCGTGAAATGGTAGGAGATCGGCTCCGCTCTGAAGAGTTCGCTTGGGGAGCTCATCCCCACGGATTGCAGGAGCTTTGTTATGCCGGGTGCCACCTTGATCCATTCTTCTTCAACTATGGGTGCTTTGGATGTAGTAGCTTCGTGCGCTGGTTTGGTCGGAGTGTTGTTGGATGATGAAGGTCCAAACATTCTGAAATTCTAAGAGAGAAGCAGGAGAAAATTTCTAGAGAGATACATTCTTAAGATGGTCTTTTTTGTCTTAAATCCTTAAGTTTTGTCAAACATATACATAATATTAATCTCCATAATCTTCAATGGAACCTGGTATAATTTAGGGTCTAACAGAAAAAATTGAAATAATCCCAACATATATTACCCAGTATTAATTAGTACTCTAAACCAAACAGGGCCTTGATCATTTAAAATTCAATATTTCATGGCAGCCCATGAAGTTTATGAAATATAATTTTAATATTTTTTTAGAATCCCCCCTCAGCCAAAAAAAAAATGTACAATTACCTAAAAAATAATGTACTTGTATCCCACTAAAACAAATATATTTTCACTAATCCTAATCTTTAGAAGAAGAAATAAATTTAACATTGTAAATTTTTTTATATAAAAAAAAAACAAAAAAAAAAACAGCAACATTAGGATGAGTGTGGCTGTTAGGGGTAGGGAACGCCCCCGCCCCTGGCCATAATCTCTCTAGCTAGGCACGAACAAACTTTAGTTTATTAATTTGTTTTTGCCAGGTTTCAGTTGATAAAAGTTGTAAGAATACTATGGTTACTGTCGAGATTCATAACAATTTTTAAATACTAAATATCGATTCATAATATTTTTTGGATAATCATACTAAATATCTATGCAAAATGCTTCTCTCCACATGGGATAAATAAATAATGATTCCTAAATAACTGTTTGCACAAATTGATAAAATTGTTACTCGTAAAGTCTGTTAGATTTCATATATCATCACATCTCAAAAGGAAGTTGACAAGTTTCATGGGTAAAAGTAGTTTTACCAAAACATACAGCAAGTACAGTAATAATATGAAAACGTACACAAAGACATGGGTAAGAAATATTGAGGTTGAGTTGAGCCCATGTGATATGTTCTTCACACACACGAGGACAAAAATCAAAATAAATTGGTTGTTGATGGAAATCATTGTCTTATAATATACATATTGCGTATCTTCTTTGTTCTTCTACTAAAACCCAGATTATGCATATGCTCCTCCTTTGTCTATTTAAAATATAAAAAAATAAAAAAAATTCAATATTACTATTTTTAAAACTCTATTTTTTTTCAAACAGAAGTACTAATATTTTTTATTAAATGGGCCTGAAGCAATTTCTCATTTTTCTTCTGCATTTAATAACAATTTTGTAAATAAATTTTTTAATTATTTCTAACAACTCATTTCTTTCGAAATTTTTAACACTTTATTTAAAACAAAAAATAATCATAAAAAATACCTAACTTGGCAAAGTTTCAAATTTCTTAAATAAGAGAAAGAGAGCAACAGAATAAGTCAAATTTGAATAGAATAAAAGTACACAAACATGTGTCAACTCAATTTATTTTTTTGAAAGAAGTGTTGTTTACACGTATTGCAAAAACATACAAAAAAATACTTGAGCAAATCGATGTCCGCAAGAGAAAAAATCTCTCCAGAGACTTTGCCATTCCTCCTACGGCGCATAGAAACGTCGGTAATTTTCTATCAGGTTGTGGCATGCATTTGGTTTTTGGTTTCCGGTGTGAACTGTGAACTATGAACTATTATTCGGAGATAGTTACCAAACGCACCCTTACTTTCTTCCAGACAGACAAGGGACTGGCGGAGGCAGGGAGGGGGACCAGGGGGTCAACATGTAGAGCATTGGTTTGCAACATGCTAATGAACATACAGTCGTCTATGGAAGTGGCTACAACAAACAACGGTATTGCATGCAAATCATGTGACCAATTACAGTGGACATATGATCTTAGCAAAGCAGAAGAAATATTGGAGAATTATATGATTAATCACAAATTGGGAGATCTGACTATACCAGAATGGAGTCATATTTCAACGGGATTGCAAATCTGTGCAACAAATTCTGGAACAAATTCACCTCCATAGCTGAGCAGTGATCAAGGCGAAGAAGCCATCAATTACCACCCCCATCGGTGAGTTTAGAAATTATTTGACTTGAAAGCGTGACCACAAATTTGAGGCAACTCAATTCTAGTTACACTCATTGGATTGTCTAGAAGCGTGACGACAAAATTTTCCAAGAGAATTTGGGTGATGTGGTGTGGAGGGATGGCTAACCCCCAGAATTCTCCTCTAAAAATATTTATTTTGTCCCAGACTTATTTTCCTATCTCTACAGGGGGGTAGGGGCTAGGGGGAAACACCCCTAGCTCTTGGCACAGCGGTGCCCTTGCTCGAGGGAATCCAACAATGATCAAGAAAATTGAAGAACCTGAAAAATCTTGTTGATTACTATAAATCTTCATGGTAACATGGAGGATCTAATCTAACAGAAAGATTAGTCTACCAATAAGTGTCTAATCAATAAATCAACAGATACAGAAGTTCCCACATGAAGATGTAAATGATTCTTCTTTGATACAAGACAAGACCTTCATTCAAAGTCCACATGAACCTCAAATTCTGTCTACACATCCCGTGTATAATAAGATGATTAAAATCGAGCTAAGAACGGTGGTAGATTACATAATGAATTTAACAGAGAAGTCAAACATATGTACCCTCTTGCAAACGTGCTTTACCCCGAAACATGGATTGGAATCAGTGGTACTGTACCTGATGCATGCCTCTTTGCTGGTTCTTTCACGAAAACCAGAAAAAAAAACCTATCAAATGCAAGAGATAATCAGAGCCAGTAATTCATGAGAGAGCACTAGTTGCATCACTGAAGTGTCATGAAACAGTTGAATCATAGGTGTTGGCTTTGTATGGCAGTGCTTATTTAATATTGATTTGGCTAACGCACGAGATATTTGCAGACATTTCATAAACAGTTCCATAAACAGGCCTAATCAGTGGATTCAAACTTCACAATTTCAGATAAAGAATATATATATATCCTTTTAGCTTTTAGGGGTAATAATATATAAGCAACCCCTCGAGTTTCTAATTCAACTCTGATGATGCTAAGGAGCATTATAGAGAAGCTACAAAGAAATTCCTAATATGTGGAGAACAGAGTCAAAACTTCAATCATATACAAGCCTCAACCTCTAAATAAATATTTCAGTTCAGGCTCAGTTTCCAACTCTAGGACTTGAAAAGAAACATAGTCTTTTCATTATTCTCCCACATCCTTCCCATCCTTATTAAAAATAAGTAAACTCATGTGAAGGAACATAAATTTTCTACGAAATAAACTGAAATGCAAAGCCAGAGATTTCTACTCAATTATTTCTAATATAATTTAATAACTTTGTTTATAATATTATAAAGCATATCTTGCCAAGGGGATAACTGAAAAGGTTAACTTACACTTACAAGCTTTAGTAGGCGGGATACAATTAGTACACTTACTTGACTATAGCTTGTCAAAATCATCATCAAAGCCATCATTTCCATCATCTGAAAAGCAAAAGATGATTTATGAGAATGTTGTGGCTGAGCAACTTCACAAAACTGGTATTTCATTCACAACTTTAACATGGGGAATTCTTCTTTATTTCAACCAAATGAAAGTATATTCAAAAGGTGAAAGTACAACGAGTAAGTAGGATAGATCAGAAGAATGACCTTATTGCTAGAGTAATATGCAATTAACAGAAAGTACTCCAAAAAATTTATGTTGAACAACTTAGTATGTCACATACAGCTCAGCCAAATTACAAGTCATGTTTTGCATGTCTAATGTTTTATATCATGATGAAAGAAATAGGAGAAGCTAGCTACTCCTTTTGTATTGCAATCAGGTACGTTTCTGACAAGAAGTAAAATTCTGCCTGCAGATAGAAACTCCCAAGGTTCATCGTCGTTACAACTGAACATTGATCAGTTTGGATTTTCATGCATATAATGGCGCATTTCAGTAAGATCAGAAAATTATTTATTGCTACCCCGCATTATACTACAATATGCATTGAAAAGTAGAAGAAATGGAACATGGACATAATGAAAGACTACTCATAGTTATTGAGGCTAAGTAAAGCAAATAAAGCAGATAGGTAAACTAAATTTACAATATGAACGCAA
>JAOWBN010251992.1:0-11557 GCA_028565015.1 Pinguicula moranensis | reverse complement strand
AGAGCAATGGACTTGAGTGTTTCTGAGATGACTTGGTGAGATCAATACTTGTGAAACTCAAGATGGATCTAGATTCAAAATTAAAGTTGTGGTGTGACAGCAACGCAACTATTAGCATTACCAACAACCCAGTACAACATAATAGAACCAAGCATATGGAAATTGATAGGTTCTTCATCAAAAAAAAATTAAATAGCAGGTTGTTGGAACTAAGTCACATTATCACCAAAGAACAAGTTGATGTGTTGACTAAAGGTCTTAGTCTCCTAGATCTTGAGAGATTCTGTAACAAGATGAGTTTGGTTGATATCTTTTGCCCATCTTGGGAGAGAGTGTTGCCACCCAAAGTAAAAGTTGAGTTGCACGCCTCAGACAAAGAGCACACACTTCCTTATTTATTGCCTGCACGCCTCATTTATTTGTAATGTAATGTGGTGATTGAGTGATTGTCTTTCGTACTATAAATATGGGTTGTAATGAAACGGGAAATAATTCAGAAGTTTCAATAACAAAAGTTCTCATTTTTCTGTTCTCCATTTTACAATTTGGACAGACTGAAATGGCAATATCACTTTTTCATGAAATGCACAAGCTTGACATTCGTCCAAATCCAGTGACAATTACAAGTATTCTCTCAGCATGCGCTTAACTTGGTGCTTTAGGTCTGGGAAAATGGGTGCATGACATGATTAAAAAGGAAAATTTTGATTCCAGCATCTATGTGTCATCTTCTTTGATTGATATGTACACAAAATGTGGGAGTATAGAGGAGGCTAGAAGCTTGTGAGTTGGAATGCCATGATTTCTGGGTATAGGCTTCATGGGCATGGTGAAGTGACACTAAGGCTCTATAATGAAATGCTGCTTTCTCGGATTATCCCAACTGGAGTTACATTCTTATTGATTTTGCATGCTTGCAGTCATGCTGGCTTGGTGAAGAAGGGGAGAGAATGTTCTTCTCTATGGTTCATGATTATGGCTTCCCACTTCTGAGCACTATGCCTGCATGGTGGACATCTTGGGCCAAGCTGGAAAACTACAAATTGCTATGGAATTTATAAATTAGATGCTCATCGAACCTGGATCTGCTGAGTGGGGGGCACTACTAGGTGCTTGTATGATTCATAAGAACATTGACTTAGCTCATGTGGCATCTCATAAATTATTTTCCTTAGATTCTGGAAATGTAGGATACCATGTTCTACTGTCAAATATATATTCAATATGCCACAATTACCCTCAAGCTGCTTCATTAGGCCAATTGGTCAAGAAAAAGAATCTGGCAAAGACCCCGGGATGCACTTTAATTGAGGTTAAGGGCCAGCAACAAGTTTTTACATCCAATGATTGTCTATGCAATGCTTGACAAGCTAATGGGAAAAATGAAAAACTCAGGATATCTTGCAGAAACTACTACAGCATTGCATGATGTAGAAGAAGAAGAGAAGGAGTTAATGGTGGAAGTTCACATCGAGAAACTAGCCATTTCTTTTGGGCTTATCACGTCTGGGGAAAAAGATGAAATTAGGACAATCAAGAACCTCAGAGTGTGCTTGGATTGCTATAATTTTACTAAATTTGTATCTAAGATCACCAACAGTGTAATAATTATGAGGGATGCAAACAGGTTTCATCATTTTGTAAATGGAGCATGTTCTTGTGGTGATTACTGGTGAAAGAAACTTGCTTCAAAACATCAATCAGGTTGACATTTTTCCTCCTTTTGTTGAAAACATAGTTAAAAGTTGATATCACTTGCCTAGAGTATTACTCCATGGTAGTTTGTTCTACGTGCAGTTTTTCTACTTGGCTTTGCCCATCTACTACAATATCTTCTTAATACCTGCTACGTTTTCTTGTTTCACTTTAAGTATTTTCTCTATTCAACTCCACCCCACTCTCACCCTCACCCACACCCAGATACCATACCCAAGCATGGTCAGGTGAGGACATTTTTTATTTACTTGGTGTGCTGAAAAATGTGAATTATTTTATTGTGCCTTAGTTATCTGGTGACTGAAATACATGTTTTAGTATTACATGAACATAATGATTCAATATGACATGGCTGGTGGTTATCTAGTAATCAAATAGGTGAAGTTAAATAAGCTGCCTATAGCTAGATTCTTAAATAATCATTTTATCATGGATGTCATACATCAAGCGAAGACTAGAATCTGGGTTGGGAAACACACCTATCTGAATTTTTTATGCTTCATCGAACTCTGTTCCTCTCTGGCAAAATGATCAAGTCAAGAAGCCATTTTTTATCGATGGGATTTTCTGTGAATCCTCTCTTACTACAAATGGTTCTCCATCTTCTAAAGGTTATTTCATTTTCCTCCGAAAACGTTGGATCTTCCCAAGTATGCTTCATATTAGATTCTTTACTGGCATGATTTGAGTTTTTAATTTGAAGCTGGAGGTGAAGTCTCAGGAACTATATGGTTGATGAGTTACCACCCTTACCTTACTTTTAGGCCCTGAGTTCAGGGATGCTCATAGTTTTAAATTTTAAGATGTTGCCTGTTGCTGATTGATATTTTTTTATAGTCGTTGATATCCAACTTCACCATTAAGACCTTTACATATCTAAGCAACTCAGTTTTTGAACATTTTCTCTCACTAACTTTTTGCTCTCACCTCTCTCTTACTTTGCACCGTTACAAAAACGCAATAAACTCAACCCCATTGGATTTTCCGATGGAGGTTGAGGCCATCAACCACCATCCTCCGCTCAGCAAGCCTCTCACAGAGGTTGCGCCATCTTTGACTGAGGAAGGTATTTCGGCCCATGCAGTAGGGCATGGGATTTTGCCATATTAGCAAGAAGCTGGATACACAAATTGAGGACTCGCGCAAAGGGAAAAGAAATTGGATTGATCCGACCACGCTGAGGGAAGACAGAGTGATCTTCTACTTCACTAACTTTCCGGCTAACTGGAGAGAACCGAAAATGCGGGATACATTTAATAACTTAGAAGAGGTGGCCAGCATTACGCGACCAATGAAATTGGATCGGACGGGGCAACATTTTGGTTTCATCAAGTTCAAGGCCATCGGGGACAGTATTGGGTGTACTATTGAACAAATAAATTCCGTCAAGGTGGGAGAAGGGACTCTCAAAGCGAACGTAGCTTGTTATCATAAACCGAACGTATTGCGTACCAATAAAGGGCCAGCAAAACAGACCGCGGACAATGGTATGCCAGAAAGAGTACAAACGGAGGCCTGTTCAGTCACAGTTGAGCCTACAGTGGAAGAAACTACTTGGCTAATGTGGTGCCTGGTAGGGGTGCTGCAAGGGGTGTCGAGGGATCAAATGGTAAAAGAAATTTGCCTTCAGTCGGAGCAGGAGATGACAAGACTATCCCTGCTCCCGAATAACTAGGTTCTCATCCAAACATTTTCGAACAAGGAAAAGAAGCACTACTCGGAGACAGGCACAAATGGCAGACGCTGGGACTTACAAAACTCAAAGCTTGGTCGCCGGAAGCAGCAGTGCATCCGAATGACCGATGGATTTGTTTCAATGACATTCCTATTCAGTGATGGACCCGGCGTATTTTCAAGGAAATTGCGGCTCCAATCGGCCAGTTATTGCAGGTGGAGGAGCCACTGTCAGAATTTCAGGATTATGATTGCTTGTGCTTGCTAATCCGGAAGAATAATCCTCACGCACTTGTGTCACCAATTAATGTGATAGTTGGAGATGGTTCTTACCCGATTAAAGTAAGGGAAGAACCAAAAGTTTGGAAAAGATGGTGGAGCAATGGGGAAACCCAGCTGTTTGCTCCCAGACAGAGCTGGATGAGGGGACATGGCAGGAGCTATGGGCAAATGCCACCATGACGGAGAAAGGTAAGGGTAAAGTGGGTAACAATAAGGATGAGAGAGATGACATCATCAACGGGAACAAGCACTGTCGCTAGATTAATTCCACAAGATCCTTGTTTAGACAAAAGGCTGTTGGACCCAAAAATTGAGTCAATTGAAAGGAGATTACTCCACGCAACTAGATAAGGGTTTCCGTTATGGGTCATCAAAGAAGAGGGGGGAAATCAAGAAGGACAGTTTATTAGAACCAAATAAAAACAGTGACAGCGAGGGTGTTGTTGCTGAAAAGGTGATTGTGGATATCGGCTTATCGTATGAAGCAGAGGGCGTAGTTGATGATATAATGGATTCTATCTATTATTGAACCGAGGGACATTGACAAGAATTTCTGGGGAAAGAGAGGTACATATGATGGAGGGGGGTTTGCCCCATCTAATGGGGAAGAAGCTGAGATGATCCCAATCAGAGGTAAGAAAAAGTCCTATGATTCAGAACCTATATACGGAGGCTGTGTAGAAAAAGGTTACAAAGGATCCCCCAAAGTGCAGAGGCGCTCAGGTCGGATCCCTGCTCCCAAAAGAAGCCACCGTTTCATCTAGATCCTACCGCACGGAGAATTAAGAAATGAAGGATAAAATCCTTTTCTGGAATAGTAGAGGCCTACGACGGGACAAGAGACATATCAGGCATTGGTAGCGCGAGCTAGACATTGGTTTAATTGCGATATGCTATGACATTTGGGCTATCTCAATTTGCTTTGAACGACTCGGAGAATGGGAAACTTTGGATTTTCTGGGATGCACCAGACAGTTTTGAGCTGATAGGATCCCATGAGCAAGCTATTCCAGGTAAATGGATGCAGGGAAGCACTGAGATTATTGTTACTTTTGTCTATGGGAAGTGCTCTCACCTCCAACGGCATTTCTTGTGGCAACATCTGGAAAACATTTCACCCGAAGAGAAACCATGGATCATATTAGGAGATTTTAACGTGATTAGATCTAACCGGGAGCGGAAAGGAGGGGCAACTAGGCAAGCCATTCCGATGTGAGAGTTCAATGAAAGCATTCATAAGTGTGGATTGCTTGACTAAGGGCCAGTGGCACTAAATTATCTTGGTGCAATGTCCATGGTGGGAATTGCAGGGCTTGGGTGAAGTTGGATAGGGCTTTTGTCAACACTGATTTCATGAGACGGAGAGTAAACTGCAGATATTATCTGCTGCCAAGAAAGTCTTCTGATCATAGGCCGATGCTGGTGGAATTGGATGAATCCAAGGCTCCACACGGCAGTAAACAACTTAGATTTCAGAACATGTGGGCATCTTGCGAGTCCTTCCTTCAATTGGTACAAGCATAATGGAGCAGCTATGGGCCTATGGGAATGGCCATACTGGGACAAAAGCTCAAGCGCATTAGGAATGCACTGAGAGTTTGGAACACAGACTATTTTGGGAGAGTTGAGCTCCACATTTGCAGGTTGGAGGCAAAGCTAAAAGATCTGGAGAGAAACTTGCAACTGGCCCCATCTGAGAGCACGGAAGCAAAATTCATTTCCATAAAGACTGAGCTCCAACTGTGGGAACACCGGGAGTTCAACTGGCTCGAACAGTAGGCCAAAAAGGCGTGGCTGGTAGAAGGTGATAGAAACACAAAGGTGTTTCATGCAGCTTTAAGGGTGAAGCAGCACAGACACTCCGTGGAAATGGGAATTGTATACAACGGAAATAGGTTAGAGATCCTAGAAGCCATTCATGAGGGAGCTGTTACTCATTTCAAGAGTCTGCTGACTGCACAAAGTACATATCCGAATATCTATAGGGAAGAGATTCAGGGGCTTTGCATGGACAAATTGACAATGCTGGAAAATGATCAGTTAAGGGTCATCCTCATGGAGCTGGAGATAAAGGAAGTAGTTTGGGATAATCCCAGTAACAGCTCGCCGGGGCCGGATGGGTTTGGTGCAGGTTTTTTCAAGGCTACATGAGACATAACAGGGAGGGATGTTGTGGGTGCAGTTAGGGACTTCTTTGGTGGCATGCCCCTCCCCAGGATGTTCAACACAAACACCATTACTCTCATTTACAAGACAAATAATCCGCAGACCTTTGAAATCTTTAGGCCTATAAGTCTTTGCACAGTCATGTACAGAGTAATCTCAAAATTGTTGGCTCAGAGATTGGGCAGGGTCATACCGATAATTGTTGTGCAAGAGCAGAGTGCGTTTCTATCAAACAGAAGCATCATGGATAACATAATGTTAGCACAGGAAATGATCAGTTCTTTGAATAAGAAGCAAGTTGGAGGTAATGTGTTAATCAAGTTGGATATGTCCAAAGCATTCGATCGAGTGCAGTGGGATTTCTTAGACACAGTATTGAAGGCAAAGGTTTCATACCAGTAGTTAGAAATCTGATCATGAGATGTGTTCGTGATCCTTGGTTTACAGTGCAACTAAATGGGGTTGCTAAGGGTTTTTTTAAAATCAATGCAAGGCTTGAGACAGGGTGACCCATTGCCACCTCTCCTCTTCATCCTTGCCCAAGACATTCTGTATCTATTGATTCTGAGAGGACATGCTGAGGGAAGGACCAACAGGTTTCATCATCCTCTTGTTGCGCCTTTAATCACTCATTTGATGTATGCGGATGATGTATTGATGTTTGCAAATGGTGGGACAAGGTCTTTAAGGAATATGGAGAGTACACTCGAAAAGTATTGTGTTTGGTCTGGCCAGAGTGTGAGCTGTACTAAATCTATTGTCTTTTTGTCAAACCACATCTCTCTTGTAAAAAACATTAGATTCTTAGAGCCACAGGTTTTGAAGAAGGGCACTTCCCTATGACTTACCTTGGTGCTCCCATCTCGATAGGAAGATTAATAGGCAAATGCTTGAACCTTTACTCCTTAAGGTAAGGAAAAAGGTTGCTGGTTGGAAGGGGAAGATTCTATCTCAAGGGGGGAGATTAGTACCCATTATGCATTGAAGGAGTTGCGCCAAGTGATGGCTAACTTTTTTTGGAAGAAAGGGAAGGCAAACAGAAGATGTACAGGAAAAAATGGGCCGCTTTTTGTAAACCAGAAAGTGAGGGTGGTCTGGGGATAAGAGACCTAGCAGACGTCCAAAAAGCCATGGGAATGAGACTGTGCTTCAATATGCTCACGGAGGACAACCTCTGGGCCCGTTTCCTTAAGGCTAAATACCTGAGGGACAATCACCTATTGGAAAGACAGGGGAGGTAGACAGATTCGACGCTTTGGAAATTTATTATGGAAAGAAGAGTTGAAGTTATGGAGTACATTATGATTTTTCTGAAAGGAGACAACTCAAACTTTTGGTTTGATAAGTGGATAGGCTCACAACCCTTGGCTGACAGAGTTCATCTAATCCGTGACAGGACAACTCGTGTGCAAGTCTTCATCAGTGCAGGGTGCTGGGATATTCCTCAGATTGCTCAGTTGGTGGGGGTGGACATAGCCAACGAAGTGGCCACAATTAGGCCCCCTGGTCCGAACTTAGGTAGAGATATCATAGTATGGTGTCCTCAAATGCATGGCGAATTTTCAATAAAATCTGCCTGGGACATTGGAAGGGGTCGAGCAGATGCTCTTGATGTGAAAGATTTAATATGGAACAAGTGCATTCATGAAGATGTCTTTATGTGCGTGGAAAGCTTGGATTAATTGCATACCAACTGATGAGCATCTGGCAAGAAAGGGGTTCTACTTGGCTTCAGTTTGCCAATGCTGCAATGCAAGGAAGCAGGAAACATCAGACCACATCCTCTCAAATGGAGCCTTAGCCGTGGAGCTATGAGACCGAACTGCAATGCTGCTGGGGGTCAGAATTGTCAACCCCCAAAGCTACAAAGGCAGAATATCACAATGGAAATCACTCACAGTTTGGGCATGCATAAAAGGGCTTCTCTCATCTATCTTCCCAGTTCTTCTAACATGGTGTTTGTGGGTTTGCAGGTGTAGGGTGCGGTTTGAAGAGGCGGTTCAGATTGCGGATCAGACTTGGATGGAAGTAAATTTATTAGTTGCATCCATAATTGAAGTAACAAAAATCCCTTTTCAAATGCAGGCACAGGACAACGCCTTTCTACATGACTTGAACATCAATCCCAAGTGGAGACAGAAAGAAAGATTCAGGCTTGTCAAATGGAGTAGTCCACCAGCTGGCTGGGTGAAACTAAATACAGACGACAGTTGCCACGGGTATCCGGGGGCCTCAGGAGGCGGTGGAATCGTCAGAGATGATCAAGGGAATATGCTAGCAGCCTATGCAGTTTCCCTGGGAATGGGAACCAACAATGCACCGAACTCCAAGCAACCACAAATGGACTGTGGGTGCTCAAAGAAAAAGGATGGAGTAATGTGATCATAGAGACCGATTCGATTCTGCTCCATAATTGGGTGAAGCAGAATCAGTGCACCCCTTAATATTTGTGGGACTGCTGGGAGGATTTTAGAATGCTAAAGAGGGAATTCGGCTTCAGATTTTGCATCATCTTAGAGAGGATAACTGCATTGCAAATTACCTGGCTAAACTCGGAGCAGCAGGGAACAATCAGTCATACTGGCAGAATCAACAACTTCCAAGGTTTATTCAAGGACATCTAAGGCTGGACAAAGGAGTTCTACCAAATCTTAGACTAGACTAGGCTAGAGTCGGTATGTAAAGCTCGAATAGATCAAGCTGAGGGGAGCGTTCTCTCTAAAGCTCACTTTATATAAGATGGCTTTCCGTGGCCCTCAAAATGAATTTATCTAATGCAATATGTTTATCTTAAAAAAAGCAACTCAGTAAGCATACCAATCAAACTAGTTGAAATCATTCTTGTCTTGAACTTATCGTGTTTCTGAATTTCGTTAAGGAAGACTTAGCATCATATATTGTGCCCATATTTTACGTTGGTATAATGTGCCACCCAATTATATTAAGTCAACCTACGCTTTCTCCTTGGTGAAATGACTGCCACTAGTCAATAGTCTGCAAGAATGCTAGCTTTATGAAGAGCCATTATTGACAATTTTGTTAGCTTTGTGCTATTAATGGACTAGAGCAAAATGGCTCTATTAAATTCTAGTGCTTCTATTTAGTGAAGTTGTTGGAACTCAACACATTAAATGATGCAATGCATATTGGGTCGCAACAGAAACGGCCTATTTGTATACTTACAAGGGTAAGACCACGTACATCTGATCCCCCAGACCTTAACCTATTTGAGAATATATTGGGTACATTATCGTTGTTGTAATGCCAGCTTTATGAACTCTATAGCTATCTTTGTTGTAGTAGTGGAAATTCTTCTTTTTCTTGAGCCTGTTAGCCCTTATCTCAGTATTTCGCACAATTGCTTGGTAACTGTCCTGCCATGGATTTCAAATCTATTGAATGTTAGGAGTCGGTCATAAATAGCTACATGGACTTCCTTTCAATTGCATCTCCTAGTCCAATTTAATATAATTGTTGATGATATACTGGCTACGTTGTGAGTCCAATTTTAATACAATGTTAACACTCCATCTACTTGGAAATTTTGCCCTTTTCATTCAATAGTTCATTGGAGCTATACTTATATATGCATAAAACGGACAAATTTTGCTTCGGGAATCATCTATTGACCATGAAAATTCACACGACCTAACTTTGAATTCATACATCAGAAAAAAATGTTGCTGGGTGGTTTCCTTCTTGCTGTACCCATTGTTTAAAGTAGTTTCTTAATGGGGACCTTTTAACATGTTGAATATATTTATTTCTCCTTAAATCACTCAGCCAGATTGTACAAGCCGAATTGAAAATGCTTAATAAAAAACATGGGAAGAAGATATTTGGTTGAAATTCAAGCATCGCTAAATTTGCTGCAATCATGTCTCATAAATTTCTGTTCTACGTCGAGAGTGGACATAGTTCTCCATGCTCAGATGCTAAACGCAATTTTCCCTGCTTGCTTTATTCTTTTCTGGCAACACCACTGAGTTAGTATGACGGCACATCAGGTTAAGAGAATATCTAAAAATGCACACACTGTACCAGTAGCAAATGCTTTAGAAAAAAAGGAACAATCAGCTGTACACATTAGCAGTTTATCCCACATTGCTTGGTGTCAGGCCCCTTAGTTTTTAGTATGAAGGGGTCAATTCTCACCCAAAGCAAAGAGAAGATGGAGACCAGAAGTATTGACCATATCACAACTATAGTTGGGGTCCGGTTCTGCCTGCCCATTAGATCTTTGAGGAAGGGGTATGGATGCACGATCACCCAAAATGCAAAGAAGAGCTTCCCGAAGAGGGGACCCCATGATTGGTACCCATTGTTTATGGCATCAGATACACCTGCTACAACACCAACCATATTTATTATCAGAATGATTGTTGGAGGTATTAGGAGTGTAGTCAACTTAAATGTATACAGCTCTCCGAAATCTTCATCATTGCCTGCCTTGGACGTGACTGTAAAATTTGTGTCTATTCCAGCTAGAATCTTCAAAAGACCTTGAACAACCGCAAAGAGGTGGGCTGACACACCGCCAATGACCCAAAACTGTTCGTTCCTCCACCATTCTTCGATGCTAACTCCACTCCTTAGCTCTAGAATACCAGTGGCAATATAGAGAGGAAGAGTGCGATAAAGACGAGACTCGCAAGGGTGCTCATCTGGATCACGTACACATATTTTTAGTCCGGTTAGGAATTGATATATTGATGGCCTGCTAACTTTATAGCAACTAGAGGAATCAGTGTAACATGATCTTCATCTGGCAGCATAACTATATAGCTATCTTAGTGTTCTTATTTGGATGAAGCAACTACCATTTTCTTTCCTCTGGCATTATGAACTATCCTGTTAGCAAGCAAATGACCGGGGTGGTGGGGGTGGTGCACTAGGCAAGAAGCGGTATAGAGGTGAAGGGATAGACAATTGTATTTACGTATGCAATTCGTTCCAACCATTTGAGTTTCCCTTCTTTATAGCCATAGAAACTAGGGCTATGGCGACTGAAAAAGATTTCAACCGATCTCAGAGCCCATCGTAACACCTGATTAAGATGATCTGAAAGGTTGATGGGAGAAGATCCTTTAAATGAAGCCCTTTTGGGATTACAGTAGATCTCCAACCACGACAATGCATATTGAAACCTGTTAGGATATCTTCTGTGGTAGATCCATATATCCAGCCCAGCTACATGGTTCAAGCAATTAAATTTTGTGTGAGTTATAGAAATAACTGCAATTAGCATGTAAGTGGTAACTTCTAGCAGGCATGTCATGGTAACAATACCTTTGTACCCCATTCTGTCTTGTCTTCATACCCACAACTTATTAAATGAATGACCTCTTTAAGCAAGGCTGCTGGACTTGAGGAGGCCGATACCCCACCTTCAATCATCAATGTTTTTTTAGTTAAGAATTCAATCATCAATGGTGAACTTACAAATATTGGTGATTGGCCAAATTTATTTTCAAAATTCATTTGAGACTTCAGTAGCTCCTCGTCATCAAATCATGTATTACCAACTTGCAAACTTTATCCTTGCAATCGGCGAAATGGAACAAAGTTAGCTGTGTTAATGAATATATGAAACAATGGCTGTTAAAAACCTTGGATACCTGCTCCTCCGTTCACACCATGTTTAGAGTAGTCTGGAAGCTTTCTGCGTCGTCCAAAACAAGGGCAACAGTCACAACTTACCATTTTTGGACGCGCAGGG
>JAOWBN010251981.1:0-11557 GCA_028565015.1 Pinguicula moranensis | reverse complement strand
CTTTTGCTGCTCAGCCGCGGCGTGACTCTCCAAAGGCTGATTTTTGGTGTGAGCATTGTCAACGCAAGGGTCATGATGTCTCTCGTTGCTATGATCTCAATGGTTATCTGGAGGGCTGGCGCGGTCGTGGTGAAAGGGGTCGTGGTGGCCGCGGTGGAAACCGTGGCAGCGGTCGTGGTGGACGCGGGCATCAAGCAAATATGGTAGCCGGTGGTTGGAGCGGAGGTGATACATCACAGTCCGCTGCCACTTCTTCAGCTAGCTCGCGGATGGCATTTCCCGATTTGAGTCCTGAACAGTGGGCAGCTGTGGTGCAAGCAATTAACACTCAGAAGTCTAGTAGTGTCGGTGAGAATTTGAGTGGTAAGTTGTGCAATTGGTTACTAGATACAGGAGCCTCTCAACATATGACTGGATCCCGCGATGTGCTTCGAGATACGAAACCTATTCTGCCTTGTCCTGTGAATATGCCGAATGGCACTTGGAGCATCTCCACAGAAAAAGGAGCAGCTCTGTTTGGCTGCAACATCCATCTGGATGACGTTCTTCTTGTTCCACATATGAAATGCTCTTTAATTTCTGTATCTCAGTTAACTAAGCAATTACATTGTGTTGCATCATTTTCTGATGAGTTATGTATCCTATAGGACTGCAGTACAAGGATGGTGATTGAAGCGATGATGCAGCGTGATGGGGCTTACTATTTTCGAGGATTGCGGACGTTGCAAGCATCTGCGGTTATCAGAAAAGATGTGGGGCATCAGCGACTTGGGCATCCTTCTGCTCGCATTATCCAGTCAAATTGTGATGTTTGCTTTCAAGCAAAACAGACCAGTGTTGTGTTTTGTGACAGTGATAACCGTGCTTGTACATGCTTTGAGTTGATTCATTGCGATTTGTGGGTACTGTACCGTCTTCCTCTACTTGTAGTGCTCGTTACTTTTTAACGCTAGTTGATGATTATTCTTGTACTGTTTGGATTTATCTGTTGGCTGAAAAATCTGAAGTTATCTTGATTTTTCCAACATTTTATGCTATGGTTGCTCGACATTTTTATGCTACTGTTTGCATTGTTCAAAGTTATAATGATATTGAGTTTTTATGTTTCGGAATTATTTTGATACTCAGGGTATTTTGCATCGTACCTCTATGTTGGCGACTCCCCAACAGAACGATCGAGTGGAAAGGAAACATCGACACATCCTCAATGTCGCAGGGGCTTTGAGTTTTCAATCACACATGCCCCTCAAGCTCTTGGGTGAGTGTGTACTTACTGCAGTGTACCTCATAAATTGCACTCCCAGTCCTCTCTTGAAGTACAAAACCCCATATGAATTGTTGTATGGTGTGCCTCCAAGGTATGGCCATATCCAGGTGTTTGGTTATTTGTGTCATGGGCATATTTGTGGACGAGACAAAGTTCTCATCTCGTAGCCATCGTTGTGTTTTTGTTGGGTATCCTTTCGGAAAGAAGGAGTGGTGTGTGTATGATTTGGTGATGCATGAATTTGTTGTGTCTCGTGACGTCGTGTTCTCCGAGATGATTTTTCCTTTTGCTAGTGAGAGTAACGAGGTTCTCACTCTAGAATTGAAGGGGCGCAGTCCAGAACAATTACCTGTGGAATGTTTTCGAGAAGGGAGTGACTGTTGCGACTCCACGGAAGCTTTGGAACCTATGTCTGTGTTGGTGCTCGACATTGCCACTCAGGATTTGTGTAATCCTACATTTGAAATTGAGAATTTAGAACCGAAAGTTGAGAAACTTCGACATGGTCATCGAGTTAAGGTTACCTCTATGAAGCTGAAAGATTTTATTTTTGATACAATGGCTCGAAATAGTAAACCCTCTCGCGAGTACACCTCAGCTTTGTTCATCTCTTCAGGTACGTGTTATCCTGTAGCTTGTTATGTTTCGAGTGATCGATTCTCTTTGCCGCACTCACAGCTTTCGGGTGTTGTCACCCCTGGAGTGGAACCTCATAGTTTCAAGGAGGTTGTGCAAAGTTCTGAGTGGCGTACAACAATGAATGAAGAGCTAGCTGCTCTTGCAGCAAATCATACTTGGAAGTTGACCACTTTACCAACTGGGAAACGATCTATTGGTTGTAAATGGGTTTTTCGTCTCAAATATTGCACTGATGGAACAATAAAGAGACACAAGGCTCGATTGGTGATTCTTGGAAATCGCCAAACCGAAGGGATCGATTTTCATGAGACTTTCGCTCCCATCGCAAAGATGGTCACGGTTTGAACTCTTCTCGCAATTGTTGCAGTCCGCGATTGGGAAGCATCAAATGAATGTGCACAATGCTTTTCTTCATGGCGACCTAGATGAAGAGGTCTACATGAAGCTTCCACCAGTTTTGTCCGTTCCTCCAGGGCATGTTTGCCAGTTGCAAAAGTCCTTGTACGGACCGCGTCAGGCCCCTAGGTGTTGGTTTGCTAAACTGGTCGTGGCCCATGAGAGGTACGGGTGTGTTCAGTCTATTTCCGATAACTCTCTATTTACATGCATTCAGGGGAGAATTCGGATTCATGTATTGGTTTATGTTGATGACCTAATTGTGGCGGCGAATTATCCAAAATCTGCCTTTGAATTCAAACACTATCTCAGGACACAATTTAAGATGAAAGATCTTGGTGTCCTTAAGTACTTCTTGGGGATTGAGGTAGCTTGCAGTAGTCATAGAATTTTCCTAAGTCAAAGCAAATATGCTTTAGATATTATTGAAGAGTGTGGGCTTCTTGGATGTAAGTCGGTTGAATTCTCACTTGAGCAGCAGTATGGCCTTGCATTGGATACTCGGTCGCTTCTTGAATCTCCCAAAAAGTATCATCGTTTAGTGGATCGTCTGATATATCTCACTATAACTCGACCTGAGTTGGGGTTTTCCGTTCACACTCTTGCCCAATTTATGCAAAAGCCGACCATGGGTCACTGGGAATCTGTTCTTCGTGTTGTGAGGTATCTCAAGGGACATCCCGGTCAGGGAATTCTATTGCGAGCTGCTGGATTTCTTGCATTGTCCGCATATTGTGATTCTAATTGGGCAAGTTTCCCTCTTACTCATCGATCGGTCACAGGCTATATTGTGTTTCTTGGAGCGTCTCTCATTTCTTGGAAGACGAAAAAGCAGGTGATTGTCTCTCGTTCTTCGACTGAGGATGAATATCAATCCTTGGCTTTAACCACGTGTGAGTTGAAGTGGTTGATTGGCCTTTTGGGATCTCTTGGTGTCCTTGTCATTCGGTTGTATCTGTTTTTTGTGATAGCCAAGCTACGATTCACATAGCTGCTAACCCAGTATTCCATGAACGTACGAAGCACATCGAGATCGATTGCTACTTTGTACGTGATGCAGTGAAAAATGGCACGTTCACCACCAAACACGTGTCTAACTCGCACCAACCTGCATATATATTTACAAAGTCCCTTGGTCGTGAGAAATTTCAGTTTCTACTTCGCAAGTTGGGCATTGCGGATCTCCATGCTCCTACTTGAGGGGCGTGTTAGTGTGGCATATGTGTAATTAATGTAATTAGCAAGGTTAGTTTAGTTTTTGTAATTAGAAATGTGACAACCATTTTTAGCTTGTGCTTTCACGGTTGCGCAACACAGAAATAGGGATTGTAAAAACTGGAAATCCCGTAAGGGTGAGGAGCAAGGAAAATTATTTCCAAAAGTTTCTCTCATTTTCTAACATCACAACATCTATCTAGAGACAATCTAACTAAAGAATGAAATATGAATCTGCAGCTTGAAAGAACAAATAATTCTTCTTGAAAAAAAAAGATTTATGCTTATGGAGAAGAGACGAACATTCTCATGATCCATATGCCGAAGCAGCATGGGTATTGATACAGCGGTGAGTGGGTGTTGAGGAAGAAAACTCAGAGCATTGGGGATTGGCCTTTCGGTGCTTGGTCTTTCTCAATCCGAGACTCTTTTCTGTGAATTTTTCTATGAGATAGAGGAGAAGCGGGAAGAACAAAATTTTGGAAGATTGGAATAGAGAAGACGCACAAAATTGAGGATCGAAAATATTTGCTAACATGGAAAGCCAATTCGCGCGCTATTCGTGTTGCCCATTCGTGCGCTGTATCACCCTCTGAGATTTTCCTTTCTACTACAACGGTAATCAGTTCAACTAAAGCCCCAACATTGAGCATTAATAGCAAAGTTTATTATAGTTAATGCCTGGTCAAAGTTCCTTAATTAGTTTTGTACTTGAGATGCTATAAACATGACAGTTAAGCATACAATCATATCTTCAATTCGTCTTCTTGCTGATTAATGGGGATGATTTGGCAAGTTCTTTCTTTTCCTGAAATTTTCAATATTATTTTATTTATTTACGAATTAATATACAAACAAAACAAAAAAATATAAAAGACCACGCCTGCTTACAAAACAAGTGCACACAAATTTCAGCGTGTCTGTAAAAATTAGAAAACAAATACGATAGGTCGATGCACTTGAATTTGTGGAAGATTTCCCACTTGGCGTCTGATGAGCTCTGCAGCCATCAGGGTGTGTACAGGTGCGGCAACGTTGAAGATGATTGCAATTAGGTGCAATCAAATCCTCCAGGCGGTCACGAGACAAATAAGTTGCAATTCCTCTTCTCTTGCTCGATTTTTGTTGATGCTATTGTGTTGTGTGAGATTGATAGAAGGATCTTTATGTATGATGATGAAAAACCCTAACCAATTATACATTTCTCTCCACAATTTTTAAGTCCATGAGCATCGCCCTAGTAGATGATTCATTGTTTCGGCCTCTGCATTGCATATTTTGCATCTGATGGCATGTTGTGGTTGGAGAACCTGTTGGTATTTAGATATTAATATAGGGATCTAGTTGTAATGTTTGTTTTGTATTTAAGACTTTGAACAATTATGTAATTAAGTGAATCATTTTTCTCAAATTTTCATTTGGTATCAAAGCCAAAGAAGAATTCTATAAACACTAACATCCGCTGGAATCAATCGTGCACGACAACAATTAGCTGCCTGGCGCCCAGCAACGTACGACTGCAAATTCGTCAGAATTCTGAATGAAACCCTAGCGATTGCCGCGCACTCTAACCCTGATACTGGGCGCGTCCGACTGAGACTACTCCGGCGAACCCCGCAGTTGGACTCGCCATGATGGGGGCTAGATACAAGTGGTCGCACGCCACCACGCGTCGCTACCGGAGAGGTGAAAAATCAAAATCTCCCTCTCGGCTCGCTGGTTGCATCTGTGCAATCAAATTTTCGTAATTTTGTTCTACTTGATGGATATTTGCATTTTAATGGTTGAATTGGATTATTTGTGTGTATGGAGGATGGTGAGTCCAATTAGGCATGTTTCGACGTAGTTCGCGCATTGTGAGAAGAAAGTTGTTAATTGAAATTGTTGATTGTTGTGATGATGAAATGTGTTGAGGTGTGGATCTTGGGTTGGAGTTTGGAGGATCTTTGACTAGTTGATAGTGAAATTGTTGTGTTAGCAATGACAAGAGAGTATGAGGATGCGGTGGACAAGGGATTAGAGGCTTCAAGTAAGCTCAACCCCGAGGGTTGGAAAGTATTAGGCAAGCTTATACATGGAATGAAAGCCCCGACTAAGATCACTAAATCCAATTTTGCCCAAAGAGAGACCCGTAGTTACTTCAATTGTGGCGAGATAGGACACTTGATGCAGTCTTGCCGGGAGCTCTGTTGGGAGAGAGATTCGAATAGTAGAGAATGGTTTGGCTATCGTGATCTTGGTCGTGGAGGAAAGAGAGTTAGTATTAAAGGTGGTGGACGAGAAGATTATCGCATCACCTTGATGCCAAATGAGACAGACCGAGTATTCCTTGAGTTTCTCGAGAGGAAGTTGAAGACATTAGGGTGAGAGATGAGGCTCAAGCTCTTGCCTCCTTTCCCTTTCCTGGATCCTCAGACTGGATCATTGACTACAGGGCCTCTGGACACGTGACAAGTGCTTCTAGGGAGTTCAGTTCATATGTTCCCCTAGAAGTTCCATTGAGTGTTAAGACAGCCAATGGTACAGATCAGGCGATGATTGGTAAGGGTACAGTGCGATGTACCAACACTATGACCTTATTTAAAGTGTTACATGCTCCTTCATTTCCTGTAAACCTTTTTTCCATTAACGTCATTGTTCATCAACTAAACTGTACTATTTTATTCTATATTCCTCAAGTGATCTTCCGGGAAAAGAGGATGGGCAGGATTCCTGGGGTTGGGACATGGCGTAACGACTTGTGGTACATGAATAGGAAGGGTTTGGATTCAGCTCTTTCAACCTTGATTGAGACATCTGGAGATAGTAGAAGTGCATAGTACAAAATTTTACATTATCATAGGCGATTAGGTCATCCTTCATTTTTAACCATGAGTTAATTATATTCCCATTTGTTTGCGATGGTTGACAAAAATAGACTTTCTTGTATGTCTGCTCAGATCTTGTATGTCTGCTCAGATAGAAGGAGCTCTTGTGCTTTTGAGTTAGTGCATTCTGATGTATGAGGCCCATGTCCCACCACAACAGTTAATAGATTTCGATACTTTGTGACTTTCATTGATGATTACTCTCGAGTGACTTTCATTGATGATTACTCTCGAGTTACCTGGCTATATTTGATGAAGACGAAGAGTGAGGTGCTTGGATGTTTTAAAAAATTTCATAAAAGCATTCAGACACGATATGGAGCAACGGTAAAGGTATTGATGTCAGACAATGGGACTGAGTACACTAACAGAGCATTTGCAGAGTATTTGTCATTGTAGAGAATCCAACACCAGACCACATGCCCATATACACCAGAGCAGAACGGGGTAGCAGAGAGGAAAATTTGTCATCTTCTTGAAGTTGCTCGAAGTATGATGATTGCTATGAATGTCCCCAAGCACCTATGGGGACAAGCAGCGATAAAAAACCACTTTTTTGATCAAAAGGACGCCCTCACGCGTGTTGGAATGGAGGTCCCCATTTCAGGCTTGGAAAGGCTTAAAGGAAGACATTCTTCCTTTGAGAATTTTCTATTGTGTATGCTTTGTACAGGACTAGAGACCAGGGGTAGGGAAGGTAGATCCGAGGGCTATGAAGTGTGTCTTTGTGAGGTATTCTGCTACTCAAAAGGGATATGTGTGTTGGTATCCAGTTGAGGGGAGACTGTTTGTGAGCATGGATTTCACGTTCCGGGAACATGAGTCATACTTCTGCCATGCAGTGTCCTCATTCTTTGATGTATCGCCAGATTCAAGAGGTATACGATGAGAGGGGGAGAGTAGTAGTGATAGGGTTGAGAGCAGTAGTGATAGGGGAAGCCAATGATCGTACGAGTTGGAAATGTTTCTTGCCCTATTGTTGATCCGGTAGTATAGGAGGATACTGTGGAGAATGTGAGCCATGAGGGTGGTCAGGAGGAGTCGAGAGTCAGGGAGAGCCACCATTAGTGTACACGCGACATTATCCCCATGCTTTATGGTATAGGAGAGAGGGTATTAGAGATCTGCCAGAGTTGCATACGCCTGTCTCCTGCCCAACAACTTTGTCTGCCTTGACTTCGAGGCACCTTCATCTTCATAAGTTCCTTCAGGTGATGTTATTCATTCTTCGGCTACCCCCAATATTATTATTCTTGTTCTCTAGTCAGTTAGGAGGACCACTTGCAGCAATGTAGAGGTTCCACTTAACAAATATGTTTTTTTCCCAGATACTTTCCATCTTCATGATATTACTCATACTGTTTTCTACTCGCATATACTTCCCGAGCATAGAGCTTTTATTGCATCTTTGGATAGTGTCTCAATTCCCAAGTGACTTGTTGGAAGAGGTGTATATGGAGATTCCTCTAGGATTTGGCACTAGTCATATTGTTGGTCAAGTTTGCAAGCTCGAAAAGTCATTGTATGGGTTGAAACAATCTCCTCGAGTTTGGTTTAGCAGATTTAAGAAAGCCATGGTTGGTACGGTTATCAGCAGACCAATGCTGACTATACTGTGTTCTTTAGGAAAAACGACCATCATACCATGATGCTTGCAGTATACGTGGACGACATGATCATTACTGGTGATGATGAGAGAGATTGTTGAGCTGATGATGACATTGGCCAAGGAATTTGAATTGAAAGACTTGGGACAAATGAAGTACTTTCTTGGCATCGAGGTGTCTCATGGGCCAGAGGGAATTGTTTTGTCCCAAAGGAAATATGCTCTAGACTTGCTGCAGGAGACAGGGATGTTGGGCTTCATGCTCGCAAAAACGCCAATTGACCAGAGATTGAAGTTGAGTGTAGAAACAGACAAGTTAGTTGATAGGGAACAATATCAAAGATTGGTAGGCCGACTTATATACCTGAGTCATACTCGATCGGATGTATCATTTGCTTTGAGTATGGTTAGTAGATATATGCATGATTCTAAAAAGGATCACCTGGACGTCGTGCACCAGATATTGAGATAATTGAAGAGTGCACCGGAAAAAAGGATTGATTTTCAGAAAAAATGGGCATCTGATTATCAAGGGATACTGTGATTCATACTGGGCTAACTGGGCTGATGATAGAAGGTCCATGTCCGGTTATTGCAAGTTTGTAGGGGGTAATCTAGTCTTTTTGCAGAGTAAGAAACAATCGGTAGTTGCTCGTTCCACAGCTGAGGCAGAATATAGAGCCATGACTCTAAGTGTTACTAAGATGATTTGGTTGAGATCCATGCTTGTGCAACTCAAGATGGATCACCAGATGAAGTTGTAGTTTGACAACAAGTCAGCCATCAGTATTGCCAACAACCCAATGCTGCATGATAGAACCAAACATGTGGAGATTGATAGGTTCTTCATCAAAGAAAAGTTGAACAGTGGGTTGTTAGGGCTGAGCCACGTAGTCACCAAAGAACAAGTTGCCGATGTGTTGATCAAAGGCCTTAGTTCCCTCGACTTGGAGAGAATTTGTAAATAAGATGGGCTTAATGAATATCTTCCGGCCATTTTGAGGGGGATTGCTTGTATTTAGATATTAATATAGGGACCTAGTTACAATATGTTATGGTTCTGCGGTATTTAAGTCTTTGAGCAATTATGTAATGAAGTAAATCCTTTTTTTCTCAAATTTCCACTGAACCCCTCTGCATTGAAGGTTGTTCAGCGTTAGAATTTGGTATTGTAAAGCTCTCCATATGAAATCCAAGATCTTCAATGGGGATTTCCTATTTATAACCTGAATAATAAAGATTGAGGAGAGGGGGGTAGAGGGTTAGTCTAGCATCCTGGCATATCGCTTGCTAGGCTGATTTCACAGTATATTCTCCGTGTGGAGCTGCCTGCCATATCCATCTGCCATCATCCTCTATTAAATGTGTTTCATTTAGCATGTAGAGAACTTGTTTTAGATCAGTCTCCTCATAGACAAACAGTCCTCTTCTCCATAACCACTGCCAGCTCAAATCGATCATCCCCTTATTTTTCAAGTTTTTTTTAAATTTAGACGTGCTTTTCTGTAGCAATTATGTATCGGCCATCAAACACTTCACAAAGTCTTCTATTGCTGAGCCATTTGTCTTCCCAGAACAAGGTGCCAGTTCCATTTCTCACCATTATTCTAGTATGAGTCCAGAATCAATTTGCTAGCTGAAAACATGTTAAAAGTTTATTCCACCATCTAGACTCATGTTTGATTTGCGCCACTTGATTCTCTAAATGAGGCTCTTTTGAAATCCCCGTATTTCCAAGTCAGTAGAAGGCTTCAACTTCCCTTATATCCTCTAATTAGTTTCCACCTTCACTTGCATATTAATGCTTCGTTGAACTAGTGAGCTCCATGACTCCCACACTTCTACGAGCTACTTGCTGCACCACTTGAGTTCAAGCAACCCTGTGAATTCTCCTTCTAATTGATAATGTCCTGCTCCGCCAAAAATTGTTTTGCAGTCTGCTTAGTTCTGCCAGAACGGTCTTAGGTACTTGAACATTGATAAGTAGTATACTAGAAAGTGAGTTATAACACTTTTGATCAACACTAATCTCCTTACAAACGAGAGGAAATGGTTCGCCCATGTAGATAGTCGTTTATGCACCTTTGGATCACTGGTTCCCAAGCGGATATCCAGCACCTAGAAGAAGTCCCAAATATAGACTAGGTAGCTTTATGAAAATTGATTCACTAGCATTTGTGATACACCTCTTCATTCCGCAAATCCTGTTGAATACAAATGTGTAGAGATAGGTGTAGTGTTATCCACATCAAACACCAACCTACTACACCAAACTTTCTCCTATAAGTATCAAACGAATGTGATGAAGAATATATAATAAAAACCTGATTTTCACTTGTTTTTAGTTGGTATTAGAGAGAAAAAACAATTTTTCGGTAGGGGTGCTTAACGGAAATGGGCATTTCCATTTTCGTTCCGAACTAAATTTTCATTCCATTTCCGTTACAAATTACCCTATTTCTATTCAGAATCGAAAATGGAACAAAAATTTCCGAATTTCCAATTAAAAATGGAAACGAAAATTTCCATTTCCGATTTTCGAATAAGAATAGAAATTTCCATTTCCGATTAGAAAATTAAATGCGTGAAAGCTTATGGCAACATAATTTACAGTTATTTACGCTTTTTTTCTTAAATTCTTTCTCAGTTAGTTAAGATGCAGATATTCGAGTTGCAGGTGAAGCAGGAGACTCTTGATGAAGCAACAGATGTTGTTGGTAATTTCACTGGAGCTGAGCAAACTCTACTGTTTTCACGCTTTTTACATTATTAATTTTCTATACTTGAGCAGAGGTTCATGAATGTTTCTGCATAAATAATCAAGATCCTTATTACACTTAACTTAGGCCGCACATGAACCCATCAGGCTTAAACAAGACCAAACGGTAAACAACGAAGAAGAGGGGAACAAAAATAAGGGTTCAAAAGTCACCACAAATTCATTTTGGTAAAATTCAGAAGTCTAGCAAAAAGCTGTAAGTTTAGACATTCACGTTTTGTAGAACCCAAATTAGCAGCCGTCCATAAGACACACTTGAAAGTCATAGTATCCAAATAGTAGCAATGCAAAGTTTGTAGCACTAATGTGCAGCAGGCAGACTTCGAGAAACAAAACCACGTCCAAGTCCAACCCCTCTTGGCATAGCAACTTCAGGATGCATTTTCTGATAACATTTCAAGAAGATTCCTCTAGGGAAGTACTAAATCAAAAGAAGAATCAAGTTCTAATCAATAACATAACGAAGCATTTCATAAAGATCAAGATTTGAACTTTTTCCAAAGAGGTTACAAAACAGAGACTAACCAGTGTATTGTCCAGATCAACTGGAAGCATCTTCTTCATTAATAATAAAAAATACCTTCCGTCATTGCATTCGGATTATGCTCTAGTGCTGCACAAATAAATGAATGTACGTAATTATGTTAAGACAAAAAACTTAGTACGGTAAGATGTTTGAAGTTAAAAACACAATATCACCTGTGTCGAGGTCGTATGTCTCAACATCCTCTGTTTCATTGCAATGCAAGAGCACTTCTTCTTTTCCTTTCGTCCAATCTTGCGCACAT
>JAOWBN010251971.1:0-11557 GCA_028565015.1 Pinguicula moranensis | reverse complement strand
ACAAAGAGGCCGTTTCCGTTTTGTGACCCAGGTGGGTATCGATCCCTGGACCTCACATTTGTGAAGTGTAGTTCTCAGCTAACAGGGCTTGATATATAACTCAAAGAGTACAAGAGCCAATCAGCTATACTATAAAACAATAAAATAAGGATGGAATAATTATTGATATCATACCATCATAAATATACGTCTGTAGCACTGGTGGCCATGAACCAACAAATGGTGTTCAAGAAACCGGAACTGTGCTATCGCAAACTCACTTGACATAGAGGCCTAAATACAGAACAGCAAAAATATCCATGTTATAGATAAAAGTTGTGAGATTTACATAAGTGAATAGAATCAACACTTGATTTCAGAATCTTTCTTCCTTCATGATAGTTCTTTTCCTTGTACTTGTACTTCAAGTTATGGAATCCCAAAGAACCCATGAGGAGACCAGTGACAATAAAAGTAAGGCAAGATTACCTGCAATTGCATCCCTTCAGCACCGCTTAGGCCAACTCCAACATCAGCTTCTTTGAAGCATTCCTACATGACTACATCATTTGCCCCATCTCCAATAGCTAATGTAGTCCTTCCCGTACCCTTTTTAACCAATATCGTATCCTGAATATCTTCAAAATCACCATTGCATTATTCCACTCCCAATAAAAAATTTCAAACAGGCTTGAAGAAATTCATAAGAATATACAAATATAGATAGGAAGCAATAATAGTACGTACAAGAGCTTTTTGTTTGTGTGGACCAGCAGCATATAACAGATGAACAACTAATAGCAAGATCCAGAAACAAATCCTCCAGATTCTCGCTCAGAGTAAAAGACAATGACTGACCATCAATTATCAAACCGAAGGAAACAGAGCTGGCTTTGGAAGAGCTTAGTTTAAATTTTCCTTCTCTCCGTTGATTTAAAATGCTCGTGTTTGCTGCCTAATAAAGCCAGATAAATTAGAAAAGGGTAATTCCAGAGTAGTAAAGAAAATATAGAACCACTACCTTTGCAACTGCTTCTTTGTCCCCTTTCTTTTGCAGAGTGGCAATTTCTGGAGAGTCTAAAGTAACTACAATTAGCTCCATGTTCTCTCTCAGCAAGCAAGAAGCATACCTAAGAAAGAAGTTGGTAAAATGATCAGTTTACGATGCTTTATCAAATTATAGCTGTGGCAATGAAAATAAGCAACTATGGAAGGACTAAATGAAAAGGAAACGATGGAAACAAGGAGCAAATCTGCCATGCGACCAAGTGGGGGGTTTAATCTTACCTGATATTTATTGCTGTCTCCATCATATCACCTGTTATAACCCAGAGTTTGATCCCAGAATCTTCAAGCCTCCTGATGCATTCAGGAACCTACAATGCATGCAAGAAGAAAGAGCCACAAAAAGATACAACTAGAAGTCGTGATTTACTTCATCCTAAATGAAATAAAATACTAGAAAAAGATAAATGCACTACTAAGTGCAAGTGCAATATTGACCTGTAATTCAATAATTAGAACATATCTAATATTGAATTTAAATAGAATTGTAGGCCTAATTAGAACGAATCTAATAATAAATAAATACGACAACGGATTCGTACCTTTAATGCGGAAGCTAATAAAATCGTATTGTTCCGGTTGATTATATCACGAATACGAACAGGAATCTACCAGAGTCTCCTTGTAATCCACAAACTCAGATCTCGATAAGGCAGTAAAGAAACTGTATATATGTTTCTGGGTCTCAACACATGAAAATATAAATAATGATGTAAATAAATAGGCATACTAAATACTTTATTTATAGGGAGGAATTTGAGTTCATCCCTAATTATGGTGATAGAATTATACAATAATAAGGACTCTCAATATTAGGTAATTAAAAAATAATTACTTCTAGTTAGGGTAGTAGAATCCTACTCTAATTAGAATGCTTAAAATTAAGTAATAAACAAATCAATTACCATAATTAATTCAATTAGACATATAACATATATACTTTATCTAACAGCTCTGACTCGGCTACATAAGCCGTATTAAAAAATACAGTTTTCAAAATCTCCCAACGTTTCATATAAGAAATGAGTCATGCGACCATAAAGTAACTAGTAGTGTCATATTAAATCATCATCTAACTAACATGACACTTTCAAAGCGATGATACCCCAAACCCTCTTTGCATCACCGATAGCTATGTATCCCTTTAAACTATAGAATATTTGGTTACATACTTATGTAACCGTCATGGCAAATATGGTGAAGCTAGACCGATTGTTCCTTAGACACTAATGACCATCTGTATCAACTCGACTGCTTTCCTAGCATGGTCCGCTGGACTATATAGATCCTAACCCTTGGATGACATATTAAAGTAGCATCATCAAGCCTCAAATTCAAGACATAGCTCTAAGTCAAAGAGTAACATCTAGGTGGACAAACATATGTTCATGTGATCACACAATGACAATAAGGGGATTCTTTTTTCATTTTCACAATATCGTTCTGTAGCACACGCAATATGATATATGTGTCATGGTATGACTCCCACTTAGGTGGGCATGTCACTCACTTATGCCATGCGAATTGTAGCCGTTGATAAATATACTTAGTTTTTATCCTCTACATTCGGTTTAAAGCTTTAATGTGAAAACCCAGACATTTCGATTCGATTCGATTCGATTTACTTAGAATCTCATTTCAGACCTACTGAAGCACCGTCTAGAATATTTATCAGTCTCATCCTTCATGCTACGCAAGCACAAGGGCAATTTCCCGTGTGATAGGTCAAATCATTAAGCTTTTGTGACATTTATTGTGCCTTATTAATTGATTGCATATACGAGAGTATTGCTCAAATTTCATCTCATAATCAATTGTTACAAAACATGTTCTTATCGTTTACAATATGTGATCAAACCCTACGTAATTGTTAACTCATGACATGAGCTCTAAACATATCTCTAGTAATGGTTTTAGTCATCAGATCGACAATCATCTTGTCAGTAGAAATATCCTTGATACTTGTATCTACTTTGTTGACAACGTCTTGAACAAAATGGTAGCGTCTCTTGATGTGCTTTATCTTCCTACAGAATTTTGGATCCTGAGCAAACTGAATTGTTGAAGTATTGTCGTAGTTCATTTATACAGGGTCATCGAGCCTCGAAACCAAATCAAGGTACTGTAGAAAACTTTTAAGGTAAGGTGTCTCTTGCGCTGCTATGTTGCATACGATATATTCTGCTTTCATAGTTGACAAAGTGATGCAGCCTTGTTTTTTGCTGCACCAAGATATGACTCATCCCCTAAGGATGAAGACATATCTAGAGGTGGACTTGGACTCGTCAAGGTCGCCTCCCCAATCAGCATTTGTGAATCCGTTTAAACGCAGGTTTTTCCGTTGATAACATAGAACTAGATCAGCCATTCCACGAAGGTAATGAAAGATCATGTTGACTGCTTGCCAATGAGCAGCCCTGGGTTGCTTTGGTAACGGCTCACCAACCCAATCGCGAAGCAGATCACTTGCATAGGGAACATTGCTCATTTCTTCTTTTTCTTTATCTGTTTTAGGGCATTAGTTGAGGCTTATTGCCAGACCCTTATCAACAGGGGTGTCAACGGGTTTAGAATAATGCATCCTTAATCGCTCTAAAATTTTGTTTATATATGCCTGTTGGGACAAACCCAACATTCTCTTATAACAATTTTTGCATATTTCCACACCTAGAATATACCTAACTTCACCAATGTCCTTCATCTCGAAGATGGAGGATAGTCACTGTTTGGTGGCATTGATCATTTCCATGTTATTTCCAGGCAGTAGTATGTCGTCGACATATAAGGAGAGAAACATGATTTCTTCCTTTGTCTTTAGGACATACATGCAGTGATCTTCATATATCATGGTGAAGTAATACGAAGTAATGGCCTCATCAAATCTGAAGTACCACAATCTGAAAGACTGTTTAAGTCTATATACGGATCTTATAAGATGACATACCTTGTCATCTTGTCCCGCTAAGACGAACCCAATAGGTTGATCTATGTAGATCTCTTCCTCAAGTGTTTCATTGAGGAAGGCAGTCTTTATGTCCATTTGGAATAGATCGAGATCCAAATGGGCAACAAGGGCTAGAAGTAGGCGAATAGAGACAATTTTCACCACAAAAGAAAATGTATCTTCATAGTCTATACCCTCGATTTGGTAAAACGTTCACCACAAGTTGGGCTTTAGTCCTCGTTTGTTTGCATCGAGTCAATTTCTTCCTTCAAGACACTTAGCCATTTTTGTTATCGGGTGAGTCCATAACCTCGTTATAAAAGGTGGGTTCTTCTACTTCCAAAGGATCGCAAAAGAATACGTTTTCCTTTATCTGAAAGTATCATTGAGGAATCTTTCCGCGTTCACTCCATTGAATAACAGGAACTTCTACTTACTTGGTTGGGGGTCTGCTCTCATTAGCCCATTGGCTCGTGGGGTTGACAGTGTGAGAAGGGTCACTCCCACTAACCCTATAGTTTGTGGAGCTATAAATCACAATGTTATGATTTAGATTTTGAGAACTAATCTCGTTCCTAGGCATGAAGGGGTTTAGGACTTGCCCCTTTTATGTTGACCCTCATTTTGAGAACCGATCTCGTTGTACATGAAATTTGGAGGACTTACCCCCTTTTCATGTGGACCCTCGTTTGGCAAGTTCCCACCTTGAATAGGTTGGATTACACTACCCCCGGTGGACTGGTGAAACATATTCTCCCCACACCATGAGATAGTGAAAAATCTTGTTGCAACTCATACAACTGATCATCCTATTTTATTTTTTCGATAATTGAGAACTGATCCTCTAGGAATTTGGCATTGCGACTGTCAATTTCAGTCATTGCACTTGAACCAAGTTTGCCATGTTAATGGGTTGGGTTGTGCACATAGCCTGCCGAACCCCATGATCACATATGGTCCAAGATTGGCTTCTTTCCATTCCACAACTCATATGGAGTGATGGGTACACTCTTGCTTGGTACTCTATTGAGGATGTATGTTGCCGTAAGCAACGCACCTCCCCAAAAGTTAATGGGTAGGTTTGCTTGAACCATCATAAACCTAATCATATCAAGTAGGGTGAGATTCCTACGTTCTGCAATACCATTTTATTGCGGGGTATAAGGAATGGTAAGTTGCCTTACTAGGCATTTTTCACCACAATACCCTTTTAACATATCAGAAAGAAATTCACGACCATGGTCGATTCGAAGAATTTAACTCTTTTTTTTCAACTTTTTTTTTTATTTCAGCTACGTAGCATTTGAACACATTAAGTGCTTCGTAGCGATGAAACAATAAATACACGTGTCCAAAACGCGAGTAGTCATCTATGAAGGTGATGAAATAAGAATCTCCACGGCATGCTTTTACGCTCATGGATTCGCAAATGTCGGAATAGACTAGATCCAAGAGATTTGAGGCTCTAGGAGCCTTACCGAAAGGCTTCTTGCTAGCCTTGCCATCTAAGCAAGATTCACACACATATAACTTTAGTGAGTTGGTTTAATAGACTACACTTAGCAAGTCTGTTTAACCTATCTTGGTCAATGTGACCAAGTCTAGCATGCCATTTAACAAATTAAGAAGAATTGGATTTGGAAGCTAAAGCAACGGATGAACTAACATAATTGTTATAAATATCATCCAAATCAAAAATACAAAAATTATGTTTATATGAGTCGTGATCAAACAAATCGTCATTGAACAGATTCAATCCTCTATGATTGAAATGCAAAACCCCAATTGTAGCAAAGAAAACTATAGCGGACTCCCGGCACATGGATCAAACAAATCGTCATTGAAGTTTGTTGGTTCTAATACCGATGATATCCTCTTCACTGTTGTTCCCCTTGGTTATGCTTCGTGTTCCGGCGCCACAACAATGAACTCTACAAATCCAGCACGGCTATTCACTACGTGCTAGAATACTCCTGAATCAACAATCCATTTAGGAAATGAATTAGCAACTAATGCATGGGAGCATATGCATAGTTTGGAATTTATTGGGAGTTAAATGTACCTTTTTTGGCTCGGAACAATCCCAAGAGAAATGACTCTTTTCGTAGTTACAGCACTTTATGCCTGCCATATTCTTCGTATCGTTTTCCTTGAGTTGTTTAGTTACTTTCTCATTTGTGGCAGGTTTCTGAGGTTCCATCGCCGACTTGCCAGACTTCTTGTTCCTCTTAGGGTTTTCCCCATGAGTAAAAGAAACCTTGGCTTGGGGAGGGGGGAAGCTCGCAGACTTTCGTCCTCAAGCTCATCGAGATGCTTGGCTATATCAGCAAATGTCTTAATGATCATGTCATAAGACATTAGAGTTAAACAAGGAAGTCACTGTTTGTCTTCCATGTCATCAAGTAGTAAACGTATCTCGTTGGTGACCTCTTTGCCCTCAGAAATTTAGATCCTGCAAGCATTGAGTTGGCGCAATAGGTGATTCATAATGCAGAGGTTGGTTTTGTATCATAGAATGTCTGTTTCGTCCTGAAGAAACTGAATCTTCATAGACTAGAAGTCGTAGTTTAATCCAGTGAACTTATCATTGGATGATAATTTGGCTATCATACTAAGGGGTGTCATTTCTACAAGTATATTTTAAAAAGGACTAGACAATTTTAAAATTAGATTTTCTGTGAAAAATTTTAAATTATGTTATACATTCAAAATTTCGCTAAACTCATAATCATCACGTTCTTTATCACCAAAAATTTCTAAAAAAATCTAACTTTCATATATTGAAACAAATTCAGGCAAAAACACATATTAACAAATTCAGGCACATGTAATTATTAATTGTAACAATTTGGTGTTCGCTGTAGAGCCTTTTTGGTTTAATTTTATTTGTTCTAGCCAAAATAATTGGCACAAAAAAATTATTAACGTATAACAATTCGATTTTCTTTTAACACATAGTTAAAAGAATTTTTTTTGAAACTATCAAAAGAATCTGAATTGGTTCAGATGGGATCCTTAATTAATTTAGTAAGCACCCAGGTAATTGATCTCATATTATAATTCCGGTGATCAGTTGCCTAGATAGTGCTACCATTCCTTGTGAAGGGTCCAGATATCTGGTGGAGTCACAAATGTCTCACTTAATAATCACCCCAAGACAACACCTTACGAGAACTATTAATGCGGATTTATGTTGAAATTCAAAATAATAATGGTAATATAATTTTGATTACCAATTATTTGCACATAGTTAATAATTATTTGCTCATTCATTTTATTAGTTCGAAACATATTCTCTAATAAAATTAATCCTAATTCACATAAGAATGCTTGGAATTAAAATTGCACTTAATATATTATTCTTAATCATGCATACTAAGAATTAAATTGCACTAAGCAAAATAATCATGCATATTAAGAATTAAATTGCACGAAGCAAAATAAATTTAATTCCTAATCATGTATGCTAAGAATTAAAAAAAATTAATTGCACTTAGCAAATAAAAAAGGATAATTCCTAATCATGCATACTAGATAATTCATTTAACATCTAAATAAAATTAAATAAATATAGACATGCTTATATTCATAAAACTCATTTACTGAATTTTAACGCATATTTAAATATTCAGAATAACTAAAATTTCTGAAACAAAATAATTAACATATTTAATTGGATAATCATCACCAAGATAATTATTGACATATAATGAACAATAAAATATTAACACACAGTTAATAAATATATTTAATAAAAGTTGAAAACAAAATAATTAACGCATACTTATCAACTGACTATAAATAATGAACAATTAATTTTTCGTAAAATTAATGCCATATCCTAATCAGACTTGTATCCTAATCACATAGATTAGGATAATTCCTAATTGATAGCACATAGCAAACTAGGATAATTCCAAATTAGATTTATATCCTAATCATATAGATTAGGATAAACTAACAATCATATGTAATTCATGATTATTAACAATCATTACGAAAAGTTCATGCGAAATTCATGCTAATAATTAACGTTTCTATCGAATTTGAATTCAAAAGAAAACGAGATAAACAAATTCTTACGAATTCGATAGAAACGAATTCATGAATTTCTTAAGAATAATCATTCGAGCATAATAAGATTTATACCTTTAATGTGGAAGCATATAGAACCGTAATGTTCTGGTTGATTATATCTCAAACACAAATCAGGAGTCAATCAGAGTCTCCTTTTAATCCATGAACACGAACCTGGAGTTTATAAAAGTCTCCTTATAATCCATGTACTCAGATCTCCGCCTTCACAGATGATAATGCAGCAATTTAAGAGAAACTGTATATATGTTTATGGGTTTCAACACATGAGAATCAAAATTCTGTAGTAAATAAATAGGCGTATTGAACGCCCTATTTATATGGAGGGATTAGGGTTTAGTAATTAACGTATAATTACATAATTGACCCTAAATCTAATTAGGTAATAGAATCATAATCAATTCTTAATATTAGATAATTAATAGATACTTACCACAATTAATTAAATTAGATATATTTATCTATTTTTTTCTAACACTTAGAAAGGACTAAAGCACCCTTGAAGACTTCTTCCTTCAGCCACTAGTCAGACTGCTGATTTGTTTCTCTCGCTTCTTTCCTCTGAGATGTTCTATTCTTTATCTTAGCCAACTGAATGTCAGCCAAGTTAGCTCGGCGATTTTTTTTTATATTCGATATATATATATATATTACAGTGATTATAAAAAAATATTTTAGGGAAGGAATTTTTGATATTGTAGTCTATTGTGAGTTGGACGGAAGGTGCGAGGGATGGTAGAACTTTGCCTGGGGGTTCGGGGGTGAAAGCCCCCAGCCGAATATTTTGGAAACCATCAAAAATTTAATTAAAAAATTCAATAAAACAACCAAATTACAATTAAAATTTAAAAAAAAAAAATATTTTTTTGAATTAATAAAATAGGGTAGGGCTAGGGGTAACTCCGGGGGCGGGGAGGGACAGGGCCCCCGCTGGCCCCCCTAGGTACGCCCTTGGTTGTTATCCCCCCAAATCCGGATAGAGCAGGACGAAGATACCTGTTTGTCCGCTTTGCTCCGTCGGATGAATCTAATCAACTTGAGAGGACCCTTAACGAATTGAGGGTCGGTTCTCATCTGCTGTGCGCGCGAGCCTGGTGAGATCCAACACACTCGCTTTGCGTGGGAAGCAAGAAACAGGGATTAGGCGATGCATACCCCTTCCCAGAAACTAATGTCCTCTGGTACGACCGAAAGAGTGAAGCCCCAGATACAATTTTCACCAATGCTCGAGGAAGCAACTTGGCTGAATTATTATTTGGTAGGTGAACTGCGACACTCCACATATCCTGAGCAGGTGTAACTGAAGCTACAATTTGCAGGTTATCAGGTATCGGTCATGTAAGGAAAACGTGTATAAATTTTGTTAATATTATACATACGTTAAATGCACAGTACCTCAAGTAGTAAAGTCCTACTTGAATTGTTCTTCCACTACTATAAATAGGCTACGTGCTTATTCTTTCGATATATAACGAATAACGAATAGAAGAGATATACGAGATCTCTCTGTGTGCCTAGCCACCCTAGAGGCGAAGACTTGATTCGTGGAAACCTAACGAGACTTTGGTAGACTCGTTATTCGGACACTCGATCCAGCTGTTACGCTTCCGCAACAGGTAACATTATTGTGTTTAATTTGTTACGATTATATCCGATATTAGATCTGTTCTATTTATTGGACTATAGGTCATCACTTCGCTAGAAGGGGGAGAGGTCATGCTCTGCCTTGCCTTAGAACAGGGGAAGACCTCACTCCTCGTAGATGAAGCAACATGGGTAGGCATCGGAATTTGCAGGCTGATAAACGGGGTGACTATTACGGGAAGTGGCTGCGTGGTTTGGGTCCTGATTCATAGTTCTCCCTTGTGTTGTTGGGGTGGAGCTATTCTTCAAGATCGTAGCTAGTCCACTGGGGCGTGTTGAGGTGGCAAAGTGCACAATTGAGCAATCAAATCTCTTATACGGCCTGGTCTTGGTCATCACCGATTCTGCAGATAGAATTTTCTTCAGGATTGAGGTAGAGATTGAAGGAAATATCATCAATCTCCAAGGGAAGGAGATTTTGGATTGAGAGAAGGCTCACGGATGACCGTCACAGAATGGTGATACTGGAGGCATCGGGGAAACATCTGGTGCGACGAGGAAGAAAGAGACAACCCGGCCCCTGAACTATACGAAATTTCCTCCATTGACCTCCAAAATCACCGAAAATGGCGTTGGCCAGCCACAGTTCCTGGCAAAGGACAAGGCCACGATGGTAGCCCTCCTGCTCTGAGCTACTAAGACAAGACAACGTAGGTGCTAATCCTTCAGAGGTAGATTCAGCCGTATCCATTTTGTATTTGCAGTCCCCCCTAGATTTATGAATGTCTTGGAGACGCCGCTGGACTGTGAAAAGGCGTCGATTGAGAATCCGGCCGAATAGAGGAAAGATGATTTGG
The DNA here is from genome assembly GCA_028565015.1 of Pinguicula moranensis. Taxonomy (NCBI): domain Eukaryota; kingdom Viridiplantae; phylum Streptophyta; class Magnoliopsida; order Lamiales; family Lentibulariaceae; genus Pinguicula; species Pinguicula moranensis. Next base: position 1,033 of record JAOWBN010251971.1, on the reverse strand, counting down.
GGCTAAATTTGGCAGAAGTTGGGCTGGATCTGACTTCTCCCATTCTATAGATGCTTGTTGCTAGTGGGTTGGGCCTAGTGACACAGAACAGACCCAATGAATGGATTTAACTCCAACGGGACAGCCAAATTTAAGACCTCAGTACAGAAAGGGGTCGCTACAATAGAGCCTGGTATTCCGAAAATTTATTGCCTTATGGGACAGCCAACCCAATAGTCCAGGGATTCAATCCAATACTTTTTTGGGTAGCAGCGGGTGCTATAAAGAACAAAACAAACTTTTAACATCGTCAGAACTATGATAGTATTAGTATGTAGTTAGATCCCGTCAAACGGATTATATGCTCAGCCTTGGTGGGCGGAATTAATTTTCTGTCAATCAACTTGTTTGTCCGAGCCAATTGGCCTTTTTATCTTATAAATGAAATTTTACCTACAAAAAAAAATCACAAATCAAGGGTCCCGAGAGACAAACCTGTTTGTGCCCTTGCACAGGAGCAGTAACTGATTTTTGACATTTTTTTACGATAACAGACATCCTTTTTCCGAGTACTACTGAACTCCAACACATAAAGAAGCGTTGGGAAATATTCCATATTTTGTGAAAATGGAAAATATAACATAACAAGGCAAAACCACAAGATTTACATGGTTTGGCCTAAAAGCCTAAGTCCATGAGAGAAGAGAAGAATCAGCTACTAAGAAACAATATTCTTGTGATACAACAGAGACAAAGAAAATCTCTCAAGTCACGCAGACACAGAGAATCACATTCTGAATCTAACATCTCTCTATTTTTTTCTCACCCCGTCTCTCTCTCCTTTCGGCCAACCCTAATGCTTAAAAGATCTCATATCTATAGGCAGGAATTCCAATACTATTAAAATTCTTAGGCCCTGTTTTACGCAGACCTTCTTCTACTACTTCTTATTTTTAGAAGGGGTGGTGTTTTGCGCAAGTACATAAAAGACAATTATTTTAAGAATAGCGGTGTCTCGGAGGGTCCATAATTTTTTGGAACCGCCATGCCGGAG
>JAOWBN010251970.1:5311-23391 GCA_028565015.1 Pinguicula moranensis | reverse complement strand
ACAAACTGAGTATAGTTTATATTTTATGGTTCACCTATTAAGCTTATAAGTTTATAAATTTTAGGGTTTAGTTTAAGTTGTGGGGTTTATTTAAGGTTTAGGAATTGAAACCTAAATATTAAACTAAACCCTAAAATTTGTAAACCTTAAGTTAGAATTTAGACTTTAGAGTATTTTATAAATGGGTTAATTTCATTCTTTTTGAAAATGTGCGGGTTAAAACGGTTAAACAAATATATATTTATATAAAAGTTTTGAACGGTTAAACGGATTAAAACGGTTTAATTCATTATTTTTTTTAAAACGGGGGGATATGGGCCAAAACGGTTTTTAAATCGTATCTGCCCACTTAAGAACGAGCGGATACGGTTTTGGGTTTTTGCAAAATGGGCGGATATGGGTTTCACCCATTTAAAAAATGGTCCGGTCCAGTCTCAAGGTATGAAACCCATTTACGAAAATGGGCGGTCCAGGTTTGTCCAGACCGCCCGTATGCCGAACTCTATTCACAAAGGTGTGAACCCAACACCATGCATGTGAGGATAATTCGCAAAATTATGCAATTATCACCCACTTATGTGTCTACTAAACCCACTCAAAGAGATAAACTCATACATAAAAAAAGGCATCCTCACCCATCAATTAATAAGTATGTCGCTAGACACGCTTATATACGCTTTCATCCATTCCCACCATCCTACCTTTATCCTCCATAAGTTATCCTCCACATTTAATTCCATCTCCTAAAAAATACATTATTTCTAGCTCTCCATACATGCCATATAACACAATGACATAGCCCCTTTCACCCTTTCAATACTCCATGCTCTCTACACAAGTCCCAAGTGCAGCTCACGATGGCACAACAATTTTTCTGGTCCAATATAGTAAAAAATTATCCTCCTATACATTCAGACCAAATACAGGAGGCAATAAGATAAATAATAAAAAGGTAATAATTTGCTACGGTGTCATTGCTGCTTAAAGTACATATAATGTAGGATGGAAGCACACCCTTGACAGCAAGATTTAACTGGGTTGGAATCCTATCTTGCACAGTTTTCCAAATAAAAGCACACACTCTCATTGGCGCACATTTATTCCATGCTTTCATCAGATATTCTTAGCCACTAGCCCTAAACGGGCGCCACATAGTCATTGTAATTTGGTAAGCAAATTTTGTTTGATAAAAACCATTTGACTCTCTCAATAACTTCCATGTATCGGACATTCCTTTGCTTGGCTTATCGACCTGACTTAGTATATTAAGGAGGCAGACAACAAAGCATGTTCTTGAGCAAATAGAGAACGACACCAAGATACAATCCAATCCTCCGTATCATCATATATATCAACCACTAAACACCTTTGGTTGCTAGCTGCAATGACCAAGCATTGATGTGTAATTGCAAAAGCCCTTGATCCTGAACATAGGGGTGGGCAAACGGGATTCGAGCTTCGGGAAAATCCGAGTCCCGAGTCCCAATTTTTCAAGGAAAATCGAGACATTGGATCGGGTTCGGGTTTGTCCCGTAAACTTCGGGACAAACCCGAATCCCGATCAAAGTTTAGATTTAGTTAAGATAACTCTGAATTGAGTGAATTCTGATAACACGCCTAACGCCTTCGGCCTTTCAGTTTTCCTTCCAGTAGGCGATTTGGTGATTTCAGCCCTTCAATCGCCAAATCCCAATCTTCACGAATCACGAATAGTCGAAATCGATTTCTAGTAGGTAATTCGATTTGGCGATTTCCAGATTTCTTTGCTTTCTAGTCTTTCACGATTAACCAGTAGGCTAAATCGCTTTCCAGTACGATTTCCGGCTTTCCTCCTTGGCGACGGCGCTTGGCGACAGCCGACAGAAACACCGAGTATACTTCGAACATCCTGTGTAACACTCGTGAGGTATTCCTAGTTCCTAAACTTCGATTTCGAACATCCTGTAACACTCAGTGACTCGTGAATAATGAATACCTAGATTGGGACTTGGGATTTGGTAATAACTTTGAATTTTGAATGTTTTTATGCGATATCTATGTTGGAAGGTTAATTGTGCGATATCTATTTGGTTTTGTGATGAATTGTATTGTGTTGGAAGGTTAATTGTGCGATATCTATTTGGTATTATGTTGGAAGGTTTGTTGAAATTGGTTCCTTGAAATCGATTTCCAGTAGAAGCTTTAAGTATATAAAATTTTATTATGATTGTTTTGATTTCATAATAACATCAGAGTACTAATTGTTATGATGAAATTGGTTCCTTGAACTCGATTTCCAGTAGAAAGTTTATAATAAGTATTGAATGGTTTGATTATTTGGACATGATGTAATTTTATAATAACATCATGTTTCAAACTTGAATATGTATTGAATGGTTTCACGGTTCTGTCTACGGTAGAATCTTTATTATTTTGCATCTTTAAAAACGCATGGCAATTCATTCCGATGAACATTAATAATTCAGCCTTGTTCACTGCATTAATTGTGTGTGACCCTCTGGATGTCTTCTGTGTCTGTGGTCCATCAAGATGTACAAGAAATGTCTTTTTGATACATATAAGAAACTTGAATTGGTGCATGACTGCAGAATGCTTGAAGTATCACATGCATATGATATGCACTACATCTAGAAGTGCCAGGAGTTGGCTTGTAAACAAGTGCTTATGCACCTCTATGAATAAAAAAAATAAAACTTTTGGGTAAAAAAATAAAATAAAATATGATATGATCATATGAATCCATGAGCCATCTATATAATTACAAAGTTTTCCCCACATTTCTAGTGTTATCATGCTGCTTTGGGATCTGGAGGTTGTTTTAGTCTCATCGTCCTTGATATTACCTGTGTATTCTTTTGTTGTATGAACAAGATTAACATGTTTACATATTTGTGTTATAATTTCAGGCCTCGGGACAACCCGATCCCGACCCGAGGCCCGCAGTCCCGAAATGTTTTGGGATTGCGGGCCTCGGGTCGGGATCGGGACTGAAAACCAGTCCCGAACAAAGTTTAGGTCGGGATCGGGATTCGGGCATACCCGATCCCGAATCCAGATTGCCCACCACTACCTGAACACTCATTGTACTAGAATAATATATCCTCCCCATTGCCAACCATTCTTTTCATATTATCATGAATCCATGGTGCTGATGTAGAAATTGCACAAGTCGGATTACCATACCGAGCCATGGAGATTTGAGCTATGGAATATCCAATCCATATTGGTGGAAGTCAAATTTATATCTAGAATTCAGAACTCTTGACCATAAGCCTTCTTCTCCTCTTCGCAGCCTCCACAACCATTTATCAAGGAATGATTCATTAACAAATTTCAGATTTCTCACCCCTAAACCCCCAGCTCTTTCTCCAAACAGACCTCCTTCCTTGACACCCAATATGTATCTTCCTCGCACCATCTAACATTCCGCCCCCCACCAAAAAAATGATTTTGCATTTGCTTAAGTTTTCCAATAACCATTGTTGGAGCCTTAAACAAACATAGAAAGTATGAGGCAGGCTGCAGGCTGCTTAAGATAGATTTTAATAATGTTATTCTCCCATCAAACGACAAGAACTGTGATTCCCATGAGTTTAATCTTTAATTCATAGTTGTAAGGATTGGCTGCCAAGTACAAATATGTCAGTATTCCCCAAAGGGGATACCCACATAGAAAAAAGACAACTCTGCTTTCTCACAATTACAAATATATGCAAAATTTCTTATTAGGGCCTCTATTTTTTTTTTAAATAAGATTAAATGCATAAACATAAAGTCCCCACTTGTGGCTGGGAAGCCATTACATGATTACAAAAGGGTCGAATGGCTATGGCTAGCGTAATCTTAAATTTGGTAACCCCCCTTTATCAAGTCGTAACATACCAATAGCCTGTTTTGGGAGGAGAAAAGGGCTACAAATTCTTCTTGTAGAGACAGAAGCTCCTAGCTTTGCCAGACAATCAGCGATGGCATTACCTTCACAAAATTGATGTAAGGCATGGATCCTCAGTCCGGCTTTAGCATCCTTGAACTCCTCCCAGAAGTCCCACAGATACCATGGGTGGCAGGCGTCTAGCGTGATCCATTCCACAAGGAGTTTGGAATCAGATTCCAAAATAATATTGTGCCACCCTGCTTGCTTGCAGATTTTTAGGCCTACTGTTGCAGCACGGAGTTCTGCCTCGTTGTTAGTACCAATGCCAAAGTGCTTTGAGAAGGCCACAAGAAAGTTTCCATTGGCATCTCAAACGATACCCCCGCAACCCGAAGCTTCCGGGTTTTCGAAGCATCTGCCGTCAGTATTGAGTTTGACCCAATCGAGAGGAGGCTTCTTCTAGTGAATCACAGTGGCTTTGCTCTGATCCCGCCATCTTACAGCAATGTTGAGATGAACTAGTAGGTCATGGTCCTGGACCTGCATTTTCAGAGAGAGGTTAGCAACATTGGTAATGGAGGTAAGCAGAGATTTAACCTCTCTCCAGATGTGGTCTCCGGATGACTTAGTGCCCTCAAAATGCGCCATGTATCTGTATAGCCACAAGCTCCAAGTTACTAAACTAGGAATAAGAAAAGAGAGAACTCCCTCCAGCCCGGATCGGTGGGCCATCGGATGCCATTGAGTGATTCTAATTTTCCACGAGGAGGGGCTGGCAAATTGGACACCAAGGAGGTTCGCAGCTCTGTCCAGAGTTCGGAGGCTAGTGGGCTGTTTGAGATCACATGATCCACGGATTCAAGTTGCCTATCATCACAGCAATGGCAAGAGGAAGCAAGGTGCACCCTTTTTTGGTGAGATTGTCATCCGTAGGAAGGCTATTATGCCAAGCTTTCTAGGCGCAAATGGATATCTTCAGAGGGAGGCCTTTGCACCACAGAATGTCATCGACAAAAATTGGGGAGACTATTTCTAGTTATTTCCCAGGCCGAATGGACAGAAAATATTTCGTGTAGGTCAGGCGTCCAGATCAGCACATCGTCCCTTATGTGGTCTGTTGGCGGAGAAGTGTTCATAATTTGTTCAGAAATGACTCTGCCAACATGCTGAGTAAGGGCGGTTGAGTTCCATTGTCCCTGTATGGCAAAATCCATGACTTGGCTCCTCTATTCACTATCTTTGGGACCTGCACAGACAAAGGACCGGAGGCAAGCCACCGGTCAAACCAAAAAGAAGAGTTAACTCATTTTATGATGATTTTAATATTGTCCACAACTTCATCTTACACGGTCATGACTGATTTCCAGAAGCCGGAGTTGAAAGAGGAGCTGCGCCGCTCAGAAATGTGGTGAAGGCGGCAATATTTAGCTTGAAAAAAAGAGGCCCAGAGGATCTTTTCCGACAAAACTTTGAAGCACCATTACATGGCCATGGCCTTCTGAAATTTATCCATATCTCTGACTCCGAGTCCACCCTCGCTAGTAGGTTTACAACGGATTTTCCAGCTTTTCCAATGCTCTTTCGGTTTGCCATCATTGTTTCCCCAGAAGAAATCAGCCATCATACGCCTGATTTTAGATAAAAATGCACTGCGGCAGCTTCATAACCTACATAATATGTAAGGGGAGACTAGCCATGACATACTTGATTAGGGTCAATCTGCCCCATTGTGAGAGTAGGCGTCCCCTCCATCCTGCCAGTTTTCTGCGGATCCTGTCAAGGAGCGGATCAAACATATGGCTGATTGTTCTACCAGTCGTGAGGGGAGCTCCGAGATACGTTACAGGAAATATACCTTCTCGGAAACTTGTAAGACGACATGTAGCCACTGCCCTCACAGAACTAATGTGGTTGGATAGAAAGAGGGCAGATTTTTCTTGCAAACACTTTGCCCAGACCAGCAACAGTAAAGGTCCAATATCATGATCAAGGCTCGAATGGAACGAGAGTCGCCACTTGAAAACATCGTCCGCATACATAAGAAGAGAAATCAGCGGAGCACTTGTTGGATGATGAAAGGGCCTGATCCGCCCAGAATCAAATCCTTGGTGTAGTAGGCGTGATAAAGTATCCTGAGCGAGGATGAAGGGATACGGCGACAAAGGTTCTCCTTGTCGCAGCCCATGCGTGGCCTAAAAAAAACGAGGGAGACACCATTCATCGCAATGGAGAACCAGTGATTTTTAACACAAGCCATAAGCAGTGATATGGCTCTGACTGAAAAATCTTTAGCAGTCAGAACGGCTTCCAAAAATCTCCTATTAATCCTGTCAAAAGCTTTCACCATATCGAGTTTAATCATAGCATTACCACCAGCTTGCTTTCTGTGAATGGATTTAATAAGCTCCTGAGCCAACGAGATATTATCAAATATGCTTCTTTGCGGCACAAAAGCACCTTGCTCTTCCGAAACAAGGCTGGGCATGAGTGGTTTAAGTCTTGCAACTAAAACCTTAGAGCTAACTTTGTAGGCACATGGCACAAGATGATGGGCCTGAAGTATGCTAGAGTCTTTGGTTTATTAACTTTGGCAATGAGGGAAATGAGATTCGATGAGAGCATGCGCGGGATAGATGAACCTGTCATGAAATCTCGGACGGCGCCAACAAGGTCCGGACCTGTAACGGCCCAGCTGGATTTGAAAAACTAAGATGAGAATCTGTCCAGGTCTGGTGCGCTACTGCTAGGAATGGACCAAAGAGCTGTCTTGACTTCCTCAACAGAAGGGAAAGAGCAGAGCATGGCATTATCCGAGGAGCTAATATTGTGCATGAAGAGAGTGTCAAGACTTGGGGTACCAACCGGAGTGTCATTTGTGAATATGCTGGGCACCCTCAATGGTCCGACCATCCGAAGTGTGTAACACCGAGCAAAGCGACTTATTTTGTTGGACTTTGATAGCGGCATGAAATAACTTAGAGTTCCTATCCCCATCTTTCAGCCACGATTTCCTGACCATTTGCTCAAGTCTGGACAGCTCCCTATTCTCCCAGAGTTCCAACTCAGCTTTAGTGGCCAAGTATTCTGTCTCAATAGATGGGTCAAAACCAGCTTGCCACCTAGCTTCCAGACTTTCCAACTTGAGTTCTAGAAGATTAATGTCAACATCCACCTGGCCAAATACTTCTCTGTTCCAAAGCCTTAGCGTTGTCCGCATGTATTTTAACTTGTGACATAGCGTGAGTAGCCCAACTGGGCGACTGACGCTATTCCACGATCCCGCGACCAAGGAGAGAAAATCTGGGCAAGAAGTCCACGCATTCAAAATAGGACGATGATCCGAAGACTTTCTTTCCAGCAAATAATAGCTGCTGCGTGACGACCGACGCAAAAATTCAAAGTTAACAAGCACCCGATCCAACTTTGCCCAAGATCATGTACGACCTGAGTGTCCATTGCACCACGACAAACGTGAGCTGCTACATTTAAGATCCACCAGGGCACAGGCATGTAGACAATCACTGAACTCTGTCATAGGGAGAGGCAGTCTGAGAGCGCCCCCTTTCATTTCTAAGTTGGAGCGGGCAACATTTAAGTCGTCGAGAGCCATCCAAGGCATATTCACCATCTGAATGTTAAATAGATGAAGCCACAGCTCCCTGCGCAGGATGTGCAAGCATTTTCCATAAACAAAGGTGACAAGAATAGTATCACTGCCTTGAGCCCATATGCCCGTGATGGCTTGAGCACAAAAGCCAACAACCTCAAATTCTCCGACAGCTTTCCAGAACACCCACAACTTCCCACCATCACAAGAATTTGAGGTCGAGTGAGGGAAGTTTAGATAATTAGCAAACCATACCATTTTACTATCCGGGAGGAAAGGCTCGACAATAGCAAGCAAGGAGACCAGAGGTTGAGCCGTCCAACGCTTTAGGTGCCTTTTGGCTTTTTTCAAGCCCCTGTTGTTCCAAAATAAAACTTTAGTAGACATAAAATGAAGGGCTGATGGCAATCCCGGGAGCCTGTGAGCTGAGAGCCCTAGGAACAACTATGATAAGTAGAGACATTAGAGGTCAAGGATTTTCGGCCGAACTGAAGAATGGCCAGACCTTCTAGGCGATTTACGAACACCTGTCAAAGGCTCAGTGTATGTTCAAACCAACTTTCAAACCCGACCAGATCTCGAATAGTCAGAGGATGCCTTTGATAATCTTTATTTTCTAGCTATTTGCCACCCCATAAAGTAGAGTATCATCGGCATACTACAAAAACGAAAGCGACAACATCAAGTTGCCAACCGAGACATCAACTATCAATCCAACATTTTTTGCATTATCTAACTGTTAGCCCAATTATATCAGGCCCCATTCAAGCAGAAGAAGCAGAAGGCATGGACAACAAAGTCAAAAATAAATCTTCACAAAGTCCACATTAACAGCAGTACATCCCAGACAAAATCAATAAACTTCAGCTACCAAATCTTAGAAGATCTACAGAATTGAAGCACAAGCTCTATTTATGCTTGTATTCAGCAATGTAAAATCAAGCAATTTGATCAATGTAAAACTTTTTTCTCAAACCAGCAAAGCCTCCATGGCTTCTCTAAACATCTTCATGGTATCAGAGCAAAAATAAAGGCTTAACAGCCTAATTTCGATCCTAGTTTCAATTATTCTTTTGCTGCAATTTTTTTTTGTTCTGTTAGAAACCTCAATCCAGCGCACACACTGGAAATTGATGGATAACAGAAGAAGGGAGCTGCTGAAATAAAGAGCCTAGGCGGCCCGAAGAAGAATCCTGTTTTCCTACTCTGTAAAAGTGGGTCTCCAGTTCCCCGTCGGCACGATTGGTAAGTATCTGAAGAAAGGGCGTTATTCCCAATAAGTGAGCACCGGAGCACCTGTGTACCTTTCTGCTGTGCTAGAGTACCTTGCGGCTGAGGTTGCTGCAGGGTTGAAAATTCTTCAACTTCATGATTTGTAGAGGGCTGAAGATTGGGCCCTTGCTCAGGCAAAGATCTCGCACATTGTCGCAATTCATTTCTACAGGATCATCAGGCCTCGGAGTCAAATCAATGTATTGTAAAAAATTCTTAAGTCAGGGTGCCACTTGCATGGTTACGTTGCATGCGACATATTCTGCTTCCATAGCCGACAAAGTGATGCAGTCTTGCTTCTTGCTGTACCAAAATATGGTTCTTCAAACAAGGATGATGGCATATCCATAGGTTGACTTGGACTCATCCAAATCACCTCCTCAATTAGTATCTGAAATCCTTTTAACCGTAGGTCTCCCCCTAGTAACATAAGACTAGATCAGCCATCCCACGAAGGTAACGAAAAATCCTTTTGACTTATTGTCAATGAGCAGGCCCTGGGTTGCTTTAGTAATGGCTCACCAACCCAACCGAGAAGCAGATGTATGGCCATATACGTAGCATGGCATACATCAGGCTCCCAATGACACTGACATAGGGGACAAAACTCATTTCTTCCTTTTCTTTGTTTGTTCTCGGGCATTGATCGAAGTTTAACGTCAAACCCTTATCAACAGGGTGTCAATGGGCTTGGAGTAATGCATCATGAACCATTATAAGATTTTATTTATGTATGCTTGTTGGGACAGACCTAACAATTTCTTAGGACGATTGCTGGTGATCTCCATACCTAGGAGATAATCACTGCTTAGTGGCGTCGATCATTTTTATGTTGTTTCCAGCCAGTAGTATATCATCGACATATAATGAGAGAAACATGATTCCTTCTTTTGTCTTTAAGACATACACACAATAGTTTTCATATATCATGGTAAAGGCAAACGAATTAATGGTTTCATGAAATTTGACGTACCACAATCTGGAAGACTGTTTAAGACCATATATGGATCTTATAAGATGACACACTTTGTGATCTTGACCTGCTGAGACAAACCCAACAGGTTGGTCCATGTAGATCTCTCACCCTCACCAATAGATGCTGACAAGTCTCATTGCAACTCATACAACTGACGGCCATGCTTTACTTCACTGGTAGTTGGGAACTGATCCTCTAAAAATTTGACATTTTGGATGTCTATTTCAGTGATGCCCCCATCGGGTGTTCGCGAATAGCACATATCCTTTGGAATGCTCGGGATATCGAATGAATTCCCTATTGGTTGCTCTTGGACCAAGTTTGCCATGTTGATGGGTTGGGTTGTGCACATAGTCCGCCGAACCCCATGGTCGCATATGGTTCAAAATAGACTTCCTTCCATTCCATAACTCATATGGAGTGGCGTATCCACTCTTACTTGGTACTCTATTAAGGATGTATGTTGCCATGAGCAAACACATCTCCCCAAAAGTGAATATGCAGGTTGGCTTGTGCCAGCATTGACCTAACCATATCAAGTAAGGTTTGATTTCAACGTTCTGCAACACCGTTTTGATGTGGAGTACAAGGATTTGAATATTTCCTTACTATGTCATTTTAATCACAATACCCTTTGAACATATCAGAAAGGTATTCGTGACCGCGGTTGGGACTAAAAATCTTAATTTTTTGCTCCAATTGATTTTCTACTTCTGTTTCGTAGCATTTGAACACATCAAGTGCTTCAAACGATGAGACAATAGATACAAATTTCCAAGATGCGAGTAGTCAACTATGAAGGTGATGAAGTAAGAAAACCCATGACGTGCTTTTACATTCATGGGTCTGCAAATATCGGAATGGATTAAATCTAGGGGATTTGAAACTCTAGAAACCTTATCGAAAGTAGTGAATGAATCACATTGTTGACCTGCTTGTACTCAGAAATATCAATCCCATCTGCCTCAAGTTCTTGCAACATGGGAGTCATGGAGCGAATGTGTTTGAGTATAGGTCGATCCAAATCGATCTTATACTGCAAATTCAGATGCTTGGTACAAAGCCTTGTATCTGAAGTTTGGCCGAACGATTCCTTAAGGGCATCTCACATGGCCTTGGCTAGGGGTGCACTTTAAATTGACCAATTAGGTCGTCGTGCATGCAATACAATATAGTATAGCGAGCACATCTATCCTTCTTGGTCCATTCATCATAAACAGTTCTTGATTTCTCGGTTTTATATCATCGTTTCTTGAAATCCAACCCCAAATCTCACATCTTAAAAATATTTTAGATCCTGTGAAAGGGAAAAGTATAAAACCAAGACAACAACACAAGATTTATATGATTCCATCTAAAATCCTACGTCCATGCGAGAAGAGAAAAATCAATCCACTAGAAAATAACAATCCTGTGATATAAAGGAGATACAGAGAAAACCTCTCAAGTAACGCAGATACAGAGACCCACATCCCAAGTCTCACATTTCTCTATTTTTCTTTCACCCGTCTCTCTCTTATTTTTCTACCTTATTCTTCAAGGAATATTAATTCAAGTCAAATACTATAAATTTATTGTTAGACAAATTCATAACACTCTACTCGTCGCTCACCTTGCTGCTTAGGCCCATTTTTCCAGCATTTCACCGATCTTTGCTCATGGTATGGTGTAGTATGGTTATACTGGTCCTTTGTTGTTGTACCTTCTGCCACAGTTTAATTCATTTGATGGATTTCAATTCTATAATTATATTGGGCCTCAATTGCTTTATTATGGTGGGCCAACTCCCCTCACCACTTTTGGTGGGCTTTAATTGCCACCTTATGATGGCCCGATGCAATTTACTATTTCTAGTAGACTTCAAATGCCACCATATGGTGGGCCTTTACCAATTGCATATAGTGTGCCACCGACTGGGCTTTGGACTCCTTCTCCATCATCTGGCTCATCTTCTGAGGAAACCCAAACATTCAGTTTGACTTTTTTCCTGCAAGCTAGTCATGGATTATTTGGCCTTTTCCCATGGGCGTCGCAGTTGGGTCATATCCTAGCCTATCTTATCAGTCCCATGTGCAATCTTGCTAGTCTGCTACACCATAGACTCTGGCCCACCGCCCTAACCATGTCTCAGGCACGGTTTGCTCCATTTTATTGCCGTATGTTTCTGACTGGTATGTTGACACGAGGGCTTATACTCATATGACCCCCTCCCTGGCCACACTTGATCAGGCAGTCCCATATGTGGGTAAGGATTGTGTTGTGGTTTGTAATGGTGCGTTGTTGCCAATCAATCTTGTTGATACTGTTTCTTCCTTCTCTCATATTGTTTTTCTGGATGTCTTGGTTGTTTCGCATCTTACAAAAAAATCTTTTTATCTATCAGTAAATTGACTTCTGAATTTTTTTTTGTGATTATTACCTTTATTGACCACTCCTTTGTTGTTTAGAGTTATCACACGGGAATAGTGGTGGGCACCATCGAGCGTGATGATGGGCTATATGTACTGGAACCCATACTCCCTGCTTTTGTCTCATCTCTTCAGGCTTCTCAACTTTGAACTCCTTTGATTTGTGGTATTCTCACTTAGACCATGTATCTTCTTACATTGTGTCTTTATTATATCATTAGGGCTGTATTTCTCTTATTTCCCTGTCCCCCTCAACTAACTTATGTATACCTTGTCAATTGGCTAAAAGTCATCGTTTACCTTTCGTTGCAAATGAGCAGCATGCCTCTAACCCGTTTGTCTTAGTACGACACCTCCAAGAGATTTTTGGGAGGATTTTAGAATTTTCCAACTCTCAAACTTTGTTGCACTTTCAAGAAAAACAATTGGGTTGGGTTGGGTTGGACTGGACTGGAATCATTATTTTTTTTCAAAATATAATTGGGCTAGGTTTATTAAAAATAAAATGAAAATAAAATATCCAAGTGTGATGTGCCGCAAATGAAGCCCAGACTAGCACACTTGCTAGGACCGACACAATATGGGGCAGGCTGGCTCATTAACCACCAAAAAGGGGAGGATCGACTGGGTCATTTGTGGCTTGTCCGTCTGCCTAACTCTAGGTGGGTTTACTAATGAAATTATAATTATCGTCCCAATTTTTTTTACTTACCAAATAAAAGAAATTCAAATTTTAATTGAAGTCCCAATCATTAAAAAAAGAATAAAAAAATTTGAAGTCCCCGTTACCTGCTAGGAGATGCATGATCCCTAGATGGAATTCCAAATTTCTTGTCTGTGTTGGTTTATAAAGCATTTTGGAATCGGTGAACGAAGGGAAGAAAGATGTTTACTCTCAAAATACACACCATCGACGTCCCCCAACCCATTCACGCCCTCGTAATCTCTGTTGTTTCCACCAGTAGGAATGATAAGCCTGCAGAGCTGATGGGTGTTGCCCAACTATTTTGGCAGCATTCGTCCACCAACACTCCGACTCTCATTGTTGCTGATGTCTTGACCCGCAGCAAGCTTTTATTCGTGGCGGTATGTAACAAGCATCCATTCTGGGATTCAGCCACCACTAACTAATTGGAATATGAAGGCCAAGAGGAGTAAGAGGCTCAGAAAGGCAAAGAAGGCTAGGATCACTCGGGGATAAGCTGACTGAATTAGCTAAAGGCGTCACTTGCAGAGTTGCTATTTTATTTCTGTTTAATTAATGAAGTTGTGTTTTGGTTTGTAATGAATTAAATAGTCGTGTGAGCCTTAGCCACGATTATGTCATGTGGAACATCATATCTTGAACTCTGTTTATTTGGTCGGTATGAATTAATAGAATATTTTCTGAATTCCCGTACTCTCCCTCTTCTCTCAAACGTTTTCTCCAATATCTAATCTTCTTCTTTCCCAACTCCAGGAATGAACCTAAACTTCTCATTTCTGTGAATTAATTGTATCAAACCGATTCTCAACTTGTTACAACTGATATCAGAGCAAGATTGTTGTAGATCCAAATCTCACTTTCACAATAGCAAAACAATATCGAAGACCTCAAGTTATGGTGGATACACTCTCTAAATCAACTCAAGATGAAGCACTAGAAGAGATGACCCAAATTAAATAAGGGATTGCATCGGAGAAGCGGGCCGTACGGTCAGTACACCCTGTGAATATGAATACTGGCCAAAATCCTGAATGATTTGCAGAGGGGCTGGAGAAGGAAGTAGAAATGGTGAAGATACGTCTAGATCGTATTACTGAGATGCACGAGGACACTAACTGGTTCAAGTCACAAAGAGCGAGATCTGAACAATCAATTGTGTTATTTCAACAGCGAATAGAGAAACAAGTTAGTTCGTTGGCTCAGCTTTTCCATAAGCACTTTCTAACAGATCTATTTTGGGGTATCCATCGAATAAGAATGTTGGGACAACCGGGATCAATAGACCACCATAGACGAATTTTACCTATCAATCTGCTTACACGGATAACCACGGTATTGATGTTGAAGATTACATGTATGAGGACGTAGGGAATATTAGGAATGCAAAGATGCCATATATGGATTTCCCCAGGTCCAATGGTAAGAATCCTTGTTCTTGGGTTGAGAGATGCAATAGTTATTTTTTCATCTATACTGAAATATACGACTACGAGTAGGTGGAGTTTGCAAGGATGCACTTCGAGGACAACGCTGATGAGTGGTTCAGGATTCTGAGACCCCCGAAGGCATCTGATTGGGATATATTCATTGTCGCCATCCTTATTAGTTTCGATACAGAAGATCCTGACAATTTGTTGGAGGAATTCATGTGTATGAAGCAGAGGAGTGAAGAGTCATTGCAGGATTTGCTCCGCTGTTTTGACCCTTTAGTCACTTTGGTGATGACAACATACCAAGTTTGGGAAGATATTCTATAAAGAAAAGTTCATTGGGACTCTTCATTTTGAATTAAGATCTGCTATGAGGGCTAATCACCCTACGACCTCGCTCCAAGCTACTGCATCGGCGAAGAGACAAGAGCGCTCAATAATGTATCTAGTGGACAAGCTAGTGCCAGTGGATATTCAGAAGTTGGGTTTCAAATAGGCTAACCGCCCTGAAGTACAGGTGCTCCACCGGTGGAAACCAGTTGCAGTACCTGAGAAGAGGGGGATCATAACATATGAAGAAATGAAAGAAAGACTTGAGAATAAGTTTTGCTTCAAGTGTGGTGCTCCATTCATCCAGGGCACAGATGTGCTACCAAA
Organism: Pinguicula moranensis; assembly: GCA_028565015.1. Classification (NCBI taxonomy): domain Eukaryota; kingdom Viridiplantae; phylum Streptophyta; class Magnoliopsida; order Lamiales; family Lentibulariaceae; genus Pinguicula; species Pinguicula moranensis. The sequence continues at coordinate 8,461 of JAOWBN010251970.1, read as the reverse complement.
ATCTTTGCTCTACAAACTGAGGTTGATCGTAACATAGATCTTGCTGAAACAATGATGGAGGATTTTAGCCCTGAAGAAAGCTAGTGGAAGAGAATGGGGGAGAAGGTAACTTATCATTAAATGCTATTTGTGGCCATAGTAACATCAATGCCTACAGAGTTAAGGGGTTGTTTAAGGGAAAACTATTTCAAATATTGTTTGACAATAGGATCTCCCACTGCTTAATAGACCAAAAGTTAGCAGAAAAGATGTGTTGTTTGATGGAGTATTCGACACCAATGATGGTTGAGGTGGAGGATGGAGTGAGGAGGCTTAGTGAAGTCAAGTGCAAGGACTTTAAATGGATCATGCAAGGGGAAGAATCCACTTGTTCACTAAGGACTTTTCCATTGCACAGCTACGACCTATTACTAGATGGAGACTGGCTGAGGGATATGGTTCTGTGTTATATAAGACATGGTGGTCACCATCATCAAACAAGGGAGGCCCTACAAAGATACAAGCTTATCAAGGTCAACTAGAGTTAAAATTCATTTCAGCCAGCAGATGACTAAGCTGATCAGGGGGGGAGTTGCCACCAATGTGGGCAAGGTTGACTCCGAGGAAATTGATGAGGATGGAAGTATTGTGAAGGCAGAGTTCTACAGCATTGGTTACTAACAGTAGGAACCAGGCAACATTCAAAAAGGGTGTTGATGGAAAGATTAAACTGAGTGAGGATCAGAAAGTAGATGATTACAGTTTTGATGCTAAGGATTTGAGGAAGCTATTGGAGGAGTACTTTGATATATTTCAAGAGCCTAAAGATTTACCCCCACTGCGTGAAGTTGAGCACAATATTGACCTAACACCGAATGAAGTACCAAAGAAACAAGTCCCTTATAGAGCCCCACATTACCAAACGAATGAGATTGAGGGGATAGTGAGAGAACTCCTTGAGGCATGGCTGATAAGAAGAAGCCATAGCCCCTTCGCCTCACCTATTTTATTAGTGAAAAAGAAAGATGGTGGATGGAGATTATGCATAGATTACAGATACCTGAATAGCTTGAACATAAAAATCAAATTTCCCATATCTATAATTGATGAAAAGATGGACGAGTTACACGGAGCAATCTGGTTTAGTAAACTGGACCTAAGGGCAGGGTACTTCCAAATCCGGATGAAGGAGGAGGACATATATCTCAAAGTTTTATCACACATCACGGTAGTTTGAGTTGTTGGTGATGCCCTTCAGATTGTGTAACACTCCAGGTACCTTCAAGTGCTTGATGAATCTGGTACTCTCTGATTTTACTCTCAAGTTCATACTAGTTTTGTTTGATGACATTCTAGTGTATAGCAGTAGCTAGGAGGAACACCTCAATCACTTGAAGTCAGTATTGGAGATTATGAGTCACCAGTTTTTTGCCAGGGGAACTAAATGTTCTATCTGGCAAAAAGCCATTGATTATTTAGGACATGTTATCTCTGCATATGGTGTGGCAACTGATCCAACAAAAATTGAATCTATACTAAAATGGCGGAAGCCTACATCACTAAAATCATTGAGGGGATTCCTAAGCCTTACTAGATATTATCGTAAGTTTATCAATGACTATGGAACTAAGAGTAAATCACTGACTAGACTGTTGAAAAAAGATAGTTTTCACTGGAATGAAGAGGCTAATAAGGAACTGGATACCTTGAAACAAGCAATGTGCTTTGCGCCCGTGCTCAGTCTACCAAATTTTGAGGAGCAGTTTGTGATAGAAAGTTATGCCAGTGATCTGGGAATTGGTGTTATGCTGACACAAGGCGGAAGACCTATTGCATATTTTAGCAAATCACTGGGCCAGAGGCAACTTGGGTTGTCCACCTACGAAAAGGAGTTATAAGAAGAAGAGTTGTCAGTAAAAAATGGAGCTGTTACCTATTAGGCTCTCCTTTCATCATAAGGACTTACCAGCAAGGCTTGAAACATCTATTGGAGTAGAGGTTTCATACAATGGCCCAATAGAAGCTCACTTCTAAGTTACTTGGCTATGATTATGTGGTACACTATAAGAGAGGAGTGGAGAATAAAACAGCTGATGCTTTATCTAGGTTCAGACCTGAGATCAATCCAAACTGCCATAGTATTTCAGATGTAAAAGCAGACTGGATGCAAGAAGTACTGGAGAGATATGCAGGAGATTCAACATTTTCTACATCCTGCAAGCCAAAGATATGAGTGCAAATGACTACTTAAAATATTCCTTCCACAATGGATTGATTAGGCGTGGCACCAGGATCTGTATAGGAAGGGTTATTAGTTTGATATATACCATTATATCCACCTTGCATTCTCCAGTTGGTGGATATTCAGGGATACAGACCAGCTTGAACAGAATCAGAGCATATTTCTATTGGCCCCATATGAGGAGGGAGATGGAGGAATGGTTGAGGGATTGAGGTATGTGCTGGTAGAAAAGCAGACTCCTCAGCTCACGCGGGATTATTACAACCACTACAGATTCCTACATCCCTGTGGAGTAGAATTGGTATGGACTTTATTAAAGGTTTATCAAATGAGAAGGTAAACAACTAATATTGGTGGTGGTAGATAGATTCAACAAGTACAAGCATTTCATGGCTTTGATTCATCCCTATTCAGCTGAAACTGTAGCCAGAGTCTTTATTGATCAAGTTTATAGGCTACATGGTCTTCCACAAGAGATTGTAACTGACAGGGACAAGGTTATCACGAGTTTACTATGGAGTAAGTTGATGAAGTTATCTGGAGTGAAGCTAGCACTTAGCTCGGCCTACCGTCCACAGAGTGATGGCCAAACCGAATGTGTCAACGGATGTTTAGAGACGTATTTGAGGGGTATGTGCTCACATAAACCTAGCTCATGGTGAAAGTAGTTACCCTTGGTAGAATTTTGGTATAATACCACACATCACACAAGTGCAGGGATGACCCCTTTTAGAGCACTCTATGGATATGATGCATGGCATATTCCCTTACCCCTATCTGCCAATGCGGTTGGAGTCACAGTTAAGGAGTTTCTACAGTAGAAGGAAGAGATACTGGATTTATTAAGGGAGAACTTAATGAAATCAGGGGAAAGAATGAAGGTTAATGCTGATAAACACCGTGTTGAACGCACTTTCGAAGTTGGAGAC
>JAOWBN010251959.1:0-11557 GCA_028565015.1 Pinguicula moranensis | reverse complement strand
GGGGATAGCCGGACGCAGGGAGGGCCCTGACCCCCTGCGTTCTCCCTTGCCTACAGGCTGTAAGTTACAAATTTGCATTTTTTTGATGAGCAACTAACTCAACTCTTTATGCTCATTCCTTTGCTCCCTCCGCTTATTTGTTTATAGCAGCTTTGGATTGTTCGAAATGAAGTTCACTTTCAGAACGTCAAACACCAGAGGTATTGTCTCAAAAGTCTTGGGGCGACTCTCTGAGTTTGTCCCTCTTCTCTGTCCTAATCAAGTCCCCTCGCCTTTTGGATTGGCCACATTACAACATCGGCAGATACCTGTGCAACTTGTTATATTGAAGCGTCCCGTACCTATTTTTTGGGATAGACCTCTCTCTGGTGGCTGAAGTTCAACATTGATTGTTCAGTCACGACAATCTCTAATTGTTGTGGTGGTATTCTCCGTGATTTTGAGGGGCTTTGTCTTTTGGCTCTAAGTCGACATTTAGACGGGACTTCCAGCACCGCGACCGAGGATATTAACATTTTTTCATGGTCTTATTCTATGTTACTCACTCGGCTTAGATAGTATCATGTTTGCGTCTGACTTGTTATTGTTGGTGAATTAGTTTAATACGGCGATATCTTCTCTTTGGTGGTATTGTCTCGATGGCAGGATGTCATCTCTCTAGCAACTTTTCTCACCTTGCAGGTTCGACACTCCTTTTGGCCTCTAATTTTGTGCTAATTGTCAGGCTAATTTTGGGACAACTAGTTCTTTCATTTTCTATTATACTTTTGAGACTCTTCTCCATTTTGTTGTTGCTGAACAACATGGAGATTGTATTCGATTTTCCCATCTCCGCATGATATCTTACCCTAAGCTTTGACTTCATTTTCGTTTTAATCTACATTTTTTTACTTTTTGTTATCTACCTTGCCTTTTAAGATAATTTGTTTTTTTTATTAATGTACTCTTTTTTGGCGCAAAAAAAAGTTACGAATGACAATTTAAGAACCTTCAAACCTTTAGACGGCATGAATATCATAAACTCGATTTTGAATAACTGACTTAGATAATTTAGATTATGTTCATCAATTTTCAGCCTTTTTTTTATGTGTAATTGATTGAAATTTGATCCTACCCCAACGTACGCTATCCATTAAAAAAAAGAAATCAATCCAGTCAAATCATTTGAAACTCATCAGTTCCAATAATGAAAGTATATAGAATTTTCGACAAACTACCCTATCTAGTCCCCACCCCTCCCCACTTTTTAAATGTTGTTGTTCCCCGTTCGGTTAGAAAATGAATGTGGGTCATGGGATAACAACAATTAATGGTGCAGTTGGGGCATCAATTTTATTTGTAGAATATAAAAGAAAAACAGTGTCCTGCTATCTCAGGGAAGATAAAAGAAAAACAGTTGGGATACTTTGTTTTTTGTTTTTCATTCTTTTCTAGGCATTTCACTCATTTGGAGAGAAAATAGTCGTGCATACAGTAATCTCAATGGAAATATGTAGCATTTGAGAACCAAATCAATGATCAAAGGATTCTCACGTTATTGAAATTCATATCATTATCGTAGCTTGAGCAATTTATACATCAAAACAAACTTGGCCCAAAATCAAATCTAGTAGCCATAATCTCTAGGACTAGAACAGAGATACTAAGCTCAAAACAGACATTCACAAAAGCAATATTTAGGATAAAGTAGAAGTCCACTTAAAACACACACCCAAATCAAAATCACGAAGCCAAAAACCGAACAATTAGTCGCAGCAACCACAAATTGGAGTTCAACATAAACACAAAACCATAAACCCTAAGGATTGGGTTTCCCTAAGCACACCCACCCCAAAATAAATTGGCAAGCCTTAGTTCATATAGCAAAACCGTATATAAGAAACAACGAAAATCGTAAATACAAATTGAAAGACAAGTCAATTCAACGAGGAAGCAGAACCTGGGTTGTGGATGGCATCGCCGGAGAGGTTCGCTGCGACAAGAACACCGCTGTGGTCGTGAGTTTTCGAGCGTGAAAAAACTTTGGCCGTTTGAACGTGAAAAACTGAATCGAAGGTTGAGGGGAAGTAGGGTTTGTTGTGTATTTATATTTGGTATTATTGTAAATTATTTGTATTGTAGGGGTATTTTGGTAAGTATAGCATGTTGGGTAACCGCGGGGTTACAAATTTCGGCCAAATTTCGGCGGACAAAAAAAGGCCCGAAAATAGGCAGTTGTCCCCGGCCGAGACGCAATCCATCGGGCCAGGGATTACTTGTGTGTGTACCAAACTCTTGGCAAACTTGAATAACCCCCGGTTATCCAACTTAATCCGCCCAGAAACCTACTACCAAACGCAGCCTTGGAGGACTGAACCTCAACCGTTGAATCATCTGAACACTTGATGGTTAGGATGGAAGATTGAAGACTCATATATAAGAAGAAGACTTTCAATATAAGAGAGAGAAATGTATTTTGTAATTGATACTATTTCTTTGATACTCTCGAATCTCTCTCTCTTCAAAGCAACCAGGGTTTGTAGAAATCTCCATGTTTATGTAAGATTGTCTATGTTTAGCTAAGATCTGTAACAAGCAGCTTGATTGCTACTGTTAGAAGAGGAGTTCTCTATGGTGGTTCGGTCAAAGTGTTTTGGCTGAGTAGAGAAAAGAAAAATGAGAGTCTCGGTCCTACAAAAAGTTCTATTCTCATTGGTTCAGTGAAAGGAAAGAAAGACGGAGGTGCAACAAGCTCTAACCGCTCAAGTCGGATGCTCAATGTAGACTTAGCAAGATTCTAATAAATCCGGATATACAGGATAAACAATCTTGTCGATTTTCTTTAGGTTGTTTAGTTTTTCTTGTTTGAAATCCACTAATAACCGGTCTAGTACGTATAAAAACTCAACATAGTGGAATCAGAGCCAAGTATAGGTGAGATCTATGTGAGATTGACATGACCCGAAGATTAAACACTTGGATATGGTGTTGAAACATCTAGATCTACAAAGGAGTGGCAGAGATCTATGGATCATTCGGTACGAGGGAAACTTTTACTCTCTTGGAAGGAAAAACTTTATAAAAGTCTAGGGTTTAGTTAAAACTTTTTGAATCTTTACATTAATTTCCGTTGCCTTACAATAAAGGTTAAAGTTAGATTCGTTGAAACTTCGGGTTCATTTTGTGTAGTTTGGTGTGAGCTGATTGCTTCTTGGATTTTGTTGTTGCGAATCCTATTACTTCTTTAAGTACTCTGTGAAACTGACTGCTTCTTTAATTGTTCTGTTCTAAAGCTGATTGCTTCTTGGATTTCGAAGATTGTGAAGCTAATTGCTTTGGTTTGTGCTTCAACTTGTTGTCCCTGTTGAGATACATTGCTAAACTGGTTAAAATGGTTTAGTTGATTGCTTTGTGCATAATTTGACTTAGTAAACATGGTAACCACTAGGTCAGAAATTGCATTGTATGATGGTAATATGGATTTTTCCACCTGGTCTACCAAGTTGTGTGCTATGCTGTCTTATAATAAGGCCTTTGTTGCACTAGAACCAGATATAACTAAAGAAAAAGTTGACAAGAAAGCTGAGATTGATGAGGAGGCTTATAACCTAATTGTACTAAATATGTCTGATACAGTCTGACGTAAACTAGTTGGTTTTAAAACTCCTTTAGAAGTTCGGAAAAGTCTTGAATGACAATTTGCCTCGAAAAATGCACCAAATCTTCTGTATATTAAAGGGTCATTATATTAATTTAGGATGAAAATAGAGTTCCTAAAATTGAATCGAGTTTTAAAAGATACTAAACAAGAACTTGATAAGGATAGTCAGTCATGTTAAACTCATTATGTGATGCGATGACTATATGCTAGTGGAAAATGGTTTGCAATATTCTAGCCTATTCTTGAACTTGATCTATCATTTGATGGAATCAAGGAAATTCAGGGCAAACTTTGTGCCTCTCCTCGATCCACGCTACAAAACTCTTAGATGGGAGGGGAATACGATAGCGAGTTTGTAATGGTCGTGTGCGAGCGAACGCAAAGAGAATGCAAGTAGCTAGTATGCCTCAACTTTAAATTCCAAGAATTATCTATCCATTACACTACCCGAACAAACCTATTTATGGAGGTTACATAAAATAGCCCTTCACGGGGATGTGACAGGTAATCGTATAGACCATTTGTGGGCGGTGGTCATTGCATGTTATATCTTTTGTCGGCAGTTGTTCATTATTCCTTATCTCGTCGGCTGGTGGATCGAGGTAAATAGGCCTTATCGGCTGGCGGCAACAAAATTTTGTCGGGGGAATGTATGTGGTCCATTTCAAAAGGGTCCTCAAGCGTTAGTCTTCAAATGGTTTTATGCATTCTTTCGAGTGACCATCCTCAGCCATTAATAATGCAGGTCGAAGGTGGGTCACTGGGGTTTGTGGACTTCTATTCGAGGTGATTTTAAGATTTTTCAAGTATTCGTGTAAGTACATCCTCATCTGATGGATTTCTTACTAGCCCTTTTACCTTTCACATCATGAATCCCCCAAATTCAAAGGTTATATATTTATAACCCTTGAACTTTAGTAATATTTCCGCCTTGCTCATTTCCTCGCTTCAACTTTTAAACTTTTTCCTATGGACATATGTCTTCTGTGACTTCTTCACATTCATGCATCCCTTAGTTTTATTGGATAGCATTTCATCTACACTTTTTCTTGTAGGGATCAAGTGTACTCATATATTCGGTCTCGCCTCCTTCATTTTCTACACTTGATTCACACAAGTGTAAGTCGGGGAGTGCGAATTCCAATTGTTTGTTGCGAATGGAACATTGGCTTTCCCTACCGGTCAATTGGGACATTTCATGGGATAATCAACAAAGAAGGCTAGCTTGTGTTGCAACCCCACTGAGTTGTTAAGGGTAATCGCTGCTACTCCATGGCTTCCTACGGAGGACCCATTTGTATACAAGATCCATACTTCCCCTCCTCGGGTGCTCTCAGCAACAAAGCCTGACACTATTTGAGTTTTGAGCTTTGAGCTTGGTTCTCAGTGTGTACCGTAGGTTGTATATTAGTTTTAGCATCGTTCTAAATGTTTACCACAGGTCATATATGAGTTTTGGGCACCATTATCGGTGTGTAGTACTGTTCTCGCGAGGATTTGCTCGAGGGGCTGGTTGGTAATGACCCGGATGGTGTATGCTTGTAAATAATGGCGTAGCTTGCGACAAGTAGATATGAGGGCCAATACCCATTTCTCGATGGTGGTGTAGTGTCGTTCAGCCTCTTGGAGCAACCTACTAAGATAGTGTATTGGCTTCTGGATATTTCCTTCCTCGAGGATGAGCGATGCACTTACTGCCTCTTATGAAATGACAAAGTAGTAGAGGAGCTCTATACTATTTTGCCTAAATGGGGACCATTGTTTCCTACCGACACTCTTTTAGTTGCTCGAAGGCCTTTTAGCACTTCTCGTTCCAGTCGAAGGCCCATCCCTACTTTAGAAGGGCAATGCCTTGTCCAGCGACTTCAAGATGAATCGATTGAGGGCATCTATATGACCCGTGAGTCATTAGATTTTCTTTATGTTTTGGGGTAGCTGGATATTTACAAGGGCTTGGACCTTGTTCAGGTTAGCCCCAATTCCCTTTTCGACACTAGGTACATGAGGAACTTTCCTTCTTTCACCCTGAATGTGCATTTTGACGGATTTAGCTTTAACCCTATTTTACGGTGAATAACAAAACAAGCTTTCAGGTGTTAATGATGGTTATCTAGTTCAAGATATTTTTACCAGCATGTCGTCGACGTAGACCTCCAAACAGTCTCATATGAGCGAGACAAAGATTTGGTTTACCGTTCGGTGATATGTGGCCCCTGCGTTCTTCAATCCAAAAGGCATTACCAAATAGCAGTAAATTCCATGCAAAATGACAAATGTTTTATTTACACTATCTTCCTTGGCAAGGGGAATTGGGTGGTATCCTTGATGGGTGTCCATCATGACCGAGAGGTCAATTCCAACAGTAGCGTCGACCATTCGGTTAATGGACAAGAGCGAGTATGGATCCATTTCACAATGCTTGTTAAGATCGGTGAAGTCGACGCACATATTCACTTACTTCCTCCTTTAGGGATGAAGACTACATTCGACAGTCACCCAGTATATTGGACCTCCATGATGTGCTTGGCCGCGAGTAGTCATTGGATCTTAGATCTGATAGTGAGGTCTTTTTGAGGGAAGAATTTGCGTATTTTTTGCTGGATGGGTTTTGCATTGATGTGGATGTTTAAACGATGTTCTGCTAACCTGGGGCTAATGCCCTGGAAAGGGTCAAACCTCCATGTAAAGAAGTCCTTGTATTCCTGAAAACATGCAAAATTTCCCCCTCTAGGAAAGGAATAACGTGCAGCCCAAATCAGGCCAAGGTTTGGGTTCGATCCACCCGCAAGATTACTTCTTTGGACGAATTTGTCTTATTTTTGCATCTCTTCAAACTGGAAACCATGCCGCACAGGCTTTGGGATAGGATTCCCTTCCAAGAGGTTTACATGTTGTTCCACCGAGAGGCTCGTACCAAGGTGTTCCCCTAAGCAATTATCCCCAGGAAACCTCGAAGGCCATTGCATGAGGTAAGCACTTTGTGCTCTCACCCTTTTGGCTCCACTGGGGGTAGAAACATCATGAGTTTATGGTAGGTGGAGACGACGACTTGGAATTGGTATAGGCTTGGCCTGCTCAATATAGCATTATAGCCGAAAATGTTCTTTGACTACCACAAATTGAACCATTTGTGTGGCCTTATTTGCTTCATTCCCTAGTTTTACGGGCAACTCGATGACTCCTCGGGATTCAACCTCGATCCTGCGAAATCCCATGAGAGGAGACTGAATGGATTCTATTTGGATTTTTCCGAAGCCCATCTAGTTTAGGGCATCGAAAGAAAGAATGTCGATTGAAATTCTCTGATTGATCAAGATCCTTCTCACATCGAACCTTTCGATTACCATTGTATTCCCTAGAGGCGCATATTTTGCAATATCATTTGGTATTTCATTTTTCGTCAAAGCTTAGCTCTATGGTGGTTTTATCTACTGGTGTCAGGGTTGGCCATGGACCCCCTCTAGTGGTTGTCTTAAGGTTTCTTGTTGAAACCTCACTCATGAATCCCTCAGTGATTACGCTCACATCGGGTGGGGAGGGATTTCTTTGGCTAGGTATTTCTCTTGAAAGTAATTGCGGGTTCGTCATCCTCTCAAGCATCTATGTAGGCGGTGTAACCTGTAACTTTGTGACACTCGTTTTTGAAATAGTGCATGAATCCGATTAATGGCTTTCCCTCTCACTGGGTGACATCCATCATGTGAATGAGTACCTACAACTTCAGCTCGTTCAGGTTCCTTTGCTTCGCACCTTGCTCTTCTTCTTAGGTGATGGCCTATGTTTTCGCCACCACTCGACTTTTCGTGTAGAAGAAACACATGGGACTCCTGTCGTGTCTTGCTTTATGGTGGGGAGTTAGGATGGGTATTGTGTTCAAATGCTCCTGCCCTTCTTTAGCTTCTATAGGTGAAAAAGTTTCTCAAATGGGTATGAAAAATGCTCCTACGAATGGCACCAATGACAAAATTAGGAAAATTTGGGAGTGTAGAACTTTGCGCCTCCGATTTCCTCGATCCACACCATATGATTTTTGGAGGGGAGGGGAACACGATAGCAGGTTTGTGATGGTCGTGTGCGAGCGTGAGCCTAGAGAATGCAAGTAGCTAACATACCCCAACTTTAATCTGCGAGAATTGTTTATCCATTACACTAGCCGAACATGCCTATTTAAAAAGGTTACATAGAGAAAAGTAGTACTTTCACAAGAATGTGACAAGTAATCGTATAGTCAATTTGTGTATGACAATCATTGCGTGTTATCTCTTTAGTCGGGCATTGATCGTTATTCTCTATCTCCTCGGTTGGTGGGTTGAGGTGGATAGGCCTTGTCGGTGGGCAACATCAGGATTTTATTAGGGGAATGTATGTGGTCCATTTTAACAGGGTCCTCGGGTGTTAAATCTTGAAATGACATTATATTTTCTTCAAGGTGACCCTCCTTGGCCTCTAATAACGCAGGTCTGAGGTGGGCCGTCGAGGTCTCTTATCTTCGATGTAGCTCTAAGACTTGCCTGGTCTTCTCTTAGGTGGGCCTCATTTGATGGGTTTCTTACCATCCTTTTTACCTCCCACATCATCATTGGTGGTTTGAAAGCTAGGGAGTGAGAATTAAAACTGCAAAAGAGGAATAGTAATGTCCTGTTTTTTTAGAACTAAGTAGGACCAAAATTCTCATAACACTACCTCTAGTGCTAACAATAACAAGAACTTTAAGAATAACAAAAGTAATAAAAATAGTAAGACTAAAAAAGCCTAATGAAGGTAAAAACACTGTAGATAGGAAGTGTTCTATTTGTTGTAAGCCTGGTCAGTTTAAAAAGGATTGTTATATTTGGTTAAGGAAGCAAAAACAACAACGGAAAGAATCTAATGTGGCTCGCTTAGATAACAAAGAATATGGTTAAGAAGTTTTAATTGTGTATGAGTTAATTTCAGAAGCTCTAATGTTTAATGGGTGCTAGATACGAACTGTTCTTTCAATATGAGTCCGAACAGGAACTGGTTTGATAAGTTTGATGATTTTGGTTAAGGGACAGTGTTTATGAGAAACCATGTCACTTGTCCTGTTTTGGGGCCGATGATATAAACCTAAAAGTGAACAATGGAAAGTTAATAACCCTCCCAAGTGTAAGATTTGTCCCTAAATTAAAAAGAAACATAATTTCTTTAGGAATTTTAGATGACACAAGTTGATATTTCCAAAGGGAAAATGGTGTAATTAAAATCTTAAAGAATAACAGACTTATCTTTGAAGGAAAGAAAGTGAACAGATTGTACGTTGTTGAAGGAAACCATAATTCTTACTTTAATACTGTTGCTTTAGTGCCTAATTTTGAAAGTAATACTAAACTGTGGCATCTAAGGCTCAATCGTATGAGTAAAAAATGCCTGAATGTGTTGCATGGTAAAGAACAATTTTCTTATCTTGAATTTGTGAATATTACATTATGGGGGATTGGGGAAGCAACATAAGTTATCTTTTCCCAAAGGTGTGCATCTATCTAAATCTGTGCCTGAGTATATGCATGCTGATGTATGGTCATGAATTTGTTACAACTCCTGCAGACAATAGATATTTTCTTTCTTTGGTTGATGATTTTAGTAGAAGAGCCAGAATTTTTCTGTTGAAAACAAAAAATTAGGTCTTGTGTAAGTTCAAATATTGGAAAGTGCTAGTAGATAACCAATCTTACAATAAGATAAAGTACTAAAGAACAGACAACAAACTAGAATTCTGTAACTTAGAATTTGATAATGTTTAGAACATGGCATAACAATGCACATAGTAGTAAGAGACGCACCCCAGATAAATGGAATGGCAGAACGTATGAATAAGACATTGCCAGACAAAGTAAGATGCTTTTTGAACTCTTCTGGTTTGCCAAAACATTTTTTTGGGGAAGCACTTTCCATAGGTGCACACTTGATTAATATTAGTCCCTCCACATTACTTGACTTTGCTTGCCCAGAAGAAATCTAGACAGGCAGGCCCAAAAACATGAACTATTTGAGTTGGATGTTCAGTTTATTCACAGAAAAGAATGATAAACTAGATCCAAGATCAGTAAGTGCATCTATTTAGGTTATCAAGAAGGTACAAAAGGATAGAGATTGTGGCACAAAAATGTTCCTAGTTTTAAAGTTTCGATTAGTAGAGATGTAGTGTTCAATGAAAGTGAATTTCTACTAACATTTAAGGTTTTGCAAGTTCTGAGAAAGTGGGTGAACAACCCCATATACAGTTGGAGGTGGAGCCTATTCTACAAAGGAGACTCCTCCTAATGGAGGAGGGTCAGATGATAGATAAATCAGCCAGTAGAACCAATTGGAGGAGTGGTTACTATGGCAGGTAGCTCTGATTTGGCTAACTATCAATTAGTCAGAGAGAGAGATAAAAGGGTAATAAAACGAGTAGACATACTGAATTTGTCTACTGACGTTTTATTATGCTTTGCATGTCGGGATAGAGGTGACTCAACTGAACTTGAAAGTTTTGAAGTTGCCATGAGATCAAAATAGGCCAAGGAATTTAAGGCTGCTATGGAAGAGGAAATGGCCTGTTTGAAGAAGAACCAAACTTGGAAGCTTGTCCCAAAGCAAAGCACAGCTTGTAGTTAAGGGACTTACACAGTGGAAAATGGTAGTTTTCATTGAAATTTTCTCTCCTATTGTAAAAGTTAAAACTATTAGGATTATATTAGCACTTGTTGTATGTTATGATTTAGAACTTGAGCAACTAGATGTTAAGACTGTATTGTTGAACGAGGACTTAGAAGAAATCATTTATATGGATCGGCCACCTGGGTACATAGATAGAAAATTTTATGATTATGTTTCTTTATTGAAAAAATCATTATATGGTTTGAAGTAAGCACAAAGACAATGATATAGGAAGTTGGATACTTTTATGACAAGCATTGAATTTTCTAAAAGTAAATATTATAATTGCCTGTATTTCATGCTTTCACAGTCAAATCTTGTTTATTTACTTTTGTATGTTAATGACATGCTTTTAATTAGTGAATCAGTAGCTAGGATTATACAATTAAAAAGAAAGTTAAGCTTTGAGTTTGAAATGAAGGATTTAGTGTAGGCTAGAAAGATCTTAGGAATGGAATGAAAGACAAAGGAAATATCATAAATTGAAAATTCATCAAAGTGGTTATCTGGAAAATCTTTTGAAACAGTTTGGACTATTTGATGTCAAATCTATTTCTTTGCCTTTAGTTGGTCATTTCTATCTTTGTAAAAAAAAAAGTCCCAAGTCTATTAGTGAGATTGTTCAAATGAAAAGTGTGATGCTAACTTGCTTGGATTACTTATGTTCTCAATGGTTAGCGATTTGGCTTTAGTGATGTCTTTGTTGAGTAAATATATGGCAGATCGAGGGTTAGAACATTGGGGTGCCCTTACGTGTGTAGAAAGATATGTGAAAGGATCTAATAATCTAGGGTTGGTTTACACTAACCTAAACAAGATATTTGACCTTTTGGGATATGTAGATTTTGATTTTGCAGTGGGTAAGGACCAACGGAAATCCTCTACCTCGTATTTATATAAACTTGGTGAAAATTGTGAGTTGAAAATCACAGTTACAAACACTAGTTGCCTTGTCCACAATTGAAGCAGAATATGTGGCTATAATTGAAACGTTGAAAGAAGGAATTTGGCCTTAGGGACTACTTAAGGAGCTAGTTATCTCTCAAAACCATTCTACAGTTTACTATGGGTCCGTTTGGTAGCATGATAGCGCTGGGATAATGCAAGTTACCCCAGGTTATCAAACGTTTGGTATCAGTAACGTAATCCGTCGCACGTGCCGTTTTGGGGCTAACTGTCGGATAAAAAAGACATTCTGTCCGACTTTGAACCTCCCAAAAATCGTGGGTTAGGTTTTATCCGACATTCATCCGCGCA
>JAOWBN010251948.1:0-11558 GCA_028565015.1 Pinguicula moranensis | reverse complement strand
ATTGGATTAAATCTCCAATTGGAGATTTATTAAATAGTTTAGGCCTTCGATTAAATTCCAAGACCCAATTTATCACCCTTGAGTTGGTCTCGATCTCACGGAGGCCCAATTGTTTTCTTCTCATCCGGTTTGTTGAACTAATCACGTCCGATAAATTCAACTCAATACAGTTTGGATATGATCACAAAATTAATCATGTCCCACATAATTAATTTATTATTTCTTGATTTGTCAATTAGAGTGACCCATTAGGATCTATATTTGAATCGGGAATAAATTAATATCCATTAATTTATAAATCATATTTGGCATCTATCAATGCATTATGATCATCCAAAACAACATAGATAAATCCTAATCCTTAATTATTCTTTGTAATTCCTTTGTCTCGTAATATCCATTTAATTAATGTCAAGTATAGGAATGCGTCATCTAGAATCACGAATATCTCAGATAATAGAATTAATATATTTGACCTTACTGATGACACAAACACAATCCTTACAGTAGGTCAAATTTGGTCGTGTCCAATAATATGTACCCCGTACACGTACATCTATATGATTAAATAGATACTTTGTATCAATAATCTGTGAAACATGATCCGGCATTAATCTACATACTAGTCTTTATTGTCCATTCTGAGTTAATGACATAAGACCAGGGACTTGTATTAGAGTTTCAAGTATTTCTATGGAGTTCCACATTTTGAGTCAACCCAAATGGTCCATATAAACGTAAAACTGAAGTAACAAATACATTTTGTTCATGAAGTTAACAAGCGCACCATCAATAATGATTGGTGCTCTAGGTCACTATTCCAACAGATATTACCTTAGGAAGCAACGCAGCTTGATGGCTTCAGGAGATTTTAGGCAAAATATCTCTGTTAGATATGACAAAGATGAAGCTTCCCTCGCGTATGCAACACGTCTTGGTGTCAGAGGTATTCGGCCTATCCACACCAGACTAGGCCCCGACAGATACCTTACCCACCCCCGAGAGTGGAACCTGGGTTCACCTATGCTAAAGAACTTAACTTACAGCATAGCAAACTGGTGGCCGAACAGGTAATGCAAGCTACTAGAGCTAATCATCCAAAAGATAGAGGTAACAAGGTCACACTTGCTAAAGGTATGTTTTCTATATCTAACTTCCCTCCTGGTTCAACTGTCATCAACTTAGAAACCATCCTAAAGAGGTATGATATGCTACATAAGTTATGTATTGCCAGGAAAAATGGTAGAGATGGTCTACCCTTTGGTTTTGCTAACTTTGTTAACATTCAAGACTTGAACAGGTTACTCTACGAGCTAAACAACACCTGGATTGACCATCATAAGCTTAGAGGTAATTTGGCAGAATATGGTACTACCTCTGCTGGCAGGGATAAACAAGCGCAGGGCAATAACCAAAGGCAGGCATCAAAGATGGTTTCTAGGACTAATCTACAATGGATTCCTGTAGCTTTCAACAAGTTTCAGGAAGGGCAAACATCAAAGTCTTGCCCTCATCTGACCTTTAAGCCTATAGAAATAGCTAAGAAGATCAAGAATACTAGAGAATAGAAGAACAACCAAAAACATATCATGCATGGATCCCCATCCATATTGAAGATGACTTGTGATGCTAGGAGTTATGCTTGGTTGCCCTCTGGAAGGGTTTGCAGAATGAGATCTGTTGATAAACTCAGAGAGTTCCAACTGGAACTTAAATGAGCTGGCTATCACAATATTATTGTGAGTGCTATGGGATCAAGCAAAGTTTTAATACGGGAGGAAGAGCCTTGTGACTTACCTACCTTACTGAAGCATGAGTAGAATTGGTTATCCATATGGCTCAAAGGACCACTAGTTTCTTGGTCTGATCAGGAGGATATGGTAGCAAGCTATAGACTTGTATGGATCAAAATATATGGTTTGCCCTTGATAGCATGGGAAGAGGGACTACTTAAACAGATTGGACAACAATTAGGGACATTAATATGTCTTGATTCCTACACCAAGAAGCGATTCCAATTAGAAGAAGCTCAAATGCTTTTGGATATCCCCATCCACAAGGTAATACCACCTTGAGTGGTAGTAGACATCAACAATAAGGAGTATACATTATGAATGAGGAAAGTTGATAAAACTATGAAATCTAGCATTGACTGGTCAAAACTCTCATCCTCTACCTGTGAGGATAGCTTAGACTAATTGGAAACCTTTCAGACAAATACAAGCTTTCAATATGCCGCAGCAATCAGTGAAGATTTTCAAACCAAGACTGTCAACAGTCAGATAGAACAGGATAGCAAAGGGACCCCCCATGAAGTAGAGAGACCTGATGGTTATACTTTCACACCTAGTCAGCACATCTGGAGCCCTATCAAACTAGGTTGGTGGCCCAAATCAACCTCCAGAATGAGTCAAGTTAGCAGACAAAATGAACAGCAATTGGTCATGCACCCCTCAGATAACCAACAGAACACTTACCTAAGTCCTGAGGAATTGTTGGATCCTGTGGAACCACTAGCTACTCAACCACCTGAGACTGGAATTATACAGACCTAGAAATTTTTCCTCCACTTTCTCCTCCTGAAAAGGATATCCCACAATAAACTCCTCAAATGACAAGGAAAAAGAAAAGTGCTCAACTGAGGAAAACAGGTCCAAGAACGAGGAGGCAAGCCAGGAAAGAAGCTGAGGGTAATTATAAGACAGAGAATACAACCTTAGATCAATGGATAGAACTACTGATGGATCAACAATCCAAAAGACATTTATTGGCAATACAAAATCAAAAGCAGATTGACTCCTCCTCAGTAATGAAAGGTCAGCAGGAGATTGAGAAGATCATAAATCTTGGTGAGGAACTTGGTAGAGACTATGGACCTTCTTATGAAGCTGCTAGATCTCAACTTGAAAAATTATCCAACAGTAACAGTACACAGCAACATAAAAGCTCAGTAAAGGATCAAAGCAGTAAGGCAGAGGGCATCCCCCAATGAAGTTGATAACTTATAATGTGAGAGGACTTGGGGGGAAAAACTCCATAGAAATACTTGAGATGATCCAAAGGCGGTTGTGTCAAAGACTCTGGTATAATGATGATTTTGATTAGGCCTACAGTGGTTCCTGAGGATAATCATGGCGTTTATTGTGCATATGGATTACAAATAAATTTGTAGAGACAAGTATGTTCTTTGGAAGTGGTTTTCTTGGTCTATTAGGTAATTGGAGTAATGATTCGGTGCAATATAATATGGTCAATGTTTATAGATCACCGGATCTACAATCAAAGGAAGCTCAGTGGCATGAACTGTAAGACCAATACTCTGGCAAAGAACAGTGAAAATGCTGCATCCTTGGGGATTTTAATGCTGTCATAATGGGAATGCATGATCTTCCCATGGCCAGAAGAACAGGAAAAATGGTGCACAAATAATGGCATTCCAGGGGTTTATTAACAATATGAGACTGCATGATCTTCCCATGGTCAAAAGAGAATATACGTGGTATCCAAGCTCCCTGAGATGCACAAGCAGATTGGACAGGTTTTTCCTTAATGATGTGTGGATGTCTTCCTCAGCTAAATGGACTCAAATAGGAATGGACAAGGATTATTCTGATCACATCCAAGTTGTCCTACAATCAGTAGTAAAAGACTGGGGTCCCAAACCTTTTAGGGTTCTAAATTGTTGGTTAGAATATGAAAGTTACAACAATCTGATAGAGTGTATTTGGAACCAACCGTGTAACTTCAAATATGCAGGAAAGAGACTTAAACACAAGATCCAAGAAATCAGAGCTGGAGTGAGGAAATGGAATCTTGATGTGCCAAGGAATTTATCTGCAGAGAGGAATAAGGTGTAAAACTCACTCAAACATCTGGAACTTGAAGCTGAATCAGGTGACACAACCTCGGATGATCTACAGCTAACGGCACAGATCCTTAGGGAAGAGCTGCACAAAGTGACTCACATGTTGGATACCACATCCTACCAAAAATCAAGCCTTCAGTGGCTTAAATTAGGTGATGCAAATACTGCTTATTATCACAGATGCATCAATAAACGCATGAATATAAGTACCATCACAGGAGTATGGGATAATCAAATCTGGTTAGATGATGTGCAAGAGGTGAATAACTGCTTCAGAATACACTTTCAGAGAAGATTTAGTGAAGATCACTGGCTTAGGCCAAGATTCCAGGCCAACATGTTCAAAAAACTGTCAGACTCAGCTAGGAACTCTCTGATACAACCTTTCACAGAGGAGAAGATGTTTGAAGCACTTAATTCTTGTGGCAGCAACAGGAGTCCAAACCCTGATGGCCTAAATTTTGGATTTATCAAGCACTTCAGTTACTTGTTTAAGGATGAGATAGTACGGATGATGCAGGAGTTCTACAAAAACAGTAGAATAACTACAGGTTCTAATGCTGCACATACTACACTTGTAGCCAAGATAACAAATCCAATGATAGTGGAGGATTTCAGACCAATAACACTCATTGATGCTATGCCTAAAATCCTTTCAAAAACACTTGCAAGAAGGCTAGCTGCAGTGCTGGAATATATTATCTCACCTAACCAAATGGCTTTCATTAAGGGAAGACAGCTAGTTGATAGTATCCTTATAGCTATTGAGACCATTGATGAGCTAAGGAAGCTGAAGAAATCAGCCATAATATTCAAAGTGGACTTCAAGGAGGCATTTGATACCTTAAATTGGTCCTTCCTTTTATCCACAATGCAGCATAAGGGTTTTCCGGAGGCATGGACTAACTGGATTGCTGAGATTCTTGCTTTGCTTCATGTTCAGTACTTATTAATGGGAGCCCTACCTCAAAGTTTCTCCCAAAAAGAGGTTTACGGCAGGGAGATCCGCTATCCCCCCTGCTCTTCAATATTGCAGCAGAAAGATTGTCTGTATTGCTTCTTAGAGCAGCAAGCCTACAAAAGTTCACCCCCTGTAGGTTGAAAGAAAGAAGGTGGAGCTCTCTCACCTGCAAATTGCAGATGACACCTTACTTTTTGGTGAATCAAGCAGGGAAACAATCAGAACCTTCAAAGTCATTCTTCTAAAATTTGAACTACTATGCGGATTAAGAGTGAACTACAGCAAAAGCTCCATTTATGGAGTAAACATGGATGGCAGAATTGTGGAGGAAATGGCTGCATATGTAGGGTGCAAGCAAGGACAAATCCCCTTCAAATACCTTGGCCTTTCTGTGGGCATAAAGAACCAAAAAGCTACGGTATGGCAGCCAACAGTATCCAGAACTGCTCAGACTTTGCAATCCTGGGAGAATAACCTCCTGTCAGTAGGAGGTAAAGTTGTTATGATTATTGCTATGCTCAATGCCCTACCCATACACTTTCTGTCTTTTTATAATATCCCAAAATAAGTTTTGCACAAACTAACAACATTGCAGAGAGATTTTTTGGGGGGAAGAAATGCAGGAAAGAGGGCAGCAACCTTGACTTCTGGAATAAAATAACCTTGCCCAAAAACAAAGGTGGATTGGGTATTAAAAGAATTGGGGAGTTCAACAATGCGCTGCTGAGGAAATTGGGTGCCACAATATTGCAAGGAAAGAATTCTCTAACCATTGACTTTTTGAAGTCTAAATATGAAGTAGATAATGGACTCCAACTGCAGGCATGGAGACTTCTTCAGAGACCTCTAGCTACTAGCCCCACACAACGAGGAAGAGGGAACTCATATGCATCCTCTTGGTGTAAAACCGTACAACATATCACTTCCCAGAACTGGTTTATGGGAAATGTCGACATAAAATTGGGGATGGATCAAGAATCCTTTTCTTGAAGGGCAAGTGGATAAAAGCTAAAGCACTATCCGATGTATTTCCTCTTCTTTATAGATTCTTAGCAAACCCCCTAATATATATCTCTGATGCAGGAAATTGGGAAGACAACCGTTGGAGATGGAACCTTCCTTGGAGAAGAGAACTGAGGAACACTGAAGAACAAAAACAATTTAACCAACTTGCAAGCTTACTCCGGGGAACACCTCCTGTACAGAATAGCCAAGATTCATACTTGTTTAAAGGAGACATATCTGAAAAATATAGTACTAAATATATCTATCTAAAATAGATTGATGCACAGGACTTGCTGTTCAAAAATTAGGAGGCTAGGATTCTATCCATGATCTAGAACAAATACTCACAATCCAAACAAGAAATCCTTGTTAGGAAGCTCGAGTTAAAGGCCCTCCCCATCAATCGAACCTTGCAAAACAGAGGTATCATCCCAGCTGAGCAGGAGATCCCCCGCACACTGTGCAGTGCAGGTCAGGAGAATTATGAGCATTTATTTTGAAGTTGTCCTATAACCCTTTCTTTCTGGAAAGAATTGGAAAAGTGGCTATATCAGGGAATATCAAATCACCAAATATCTGCATCAATGCCCACATTTCAGGAATTCTGCTCAAGGAAACCACCAGGAAGTAACATAGATGCATGGAAATCTATATGGATTTCATTCATCTGGCCAATTTGGAAATTAAGGAATAAGAGGCCCTTTTAAAGGGAAACACCAGTGATTAATACTACAGTACAAGTCTTACAAAGAAACACATGGATCAATATGAAAACTCACCAGAAAAAACCACAATTCCCATATGCTTTGAATGACTAGATAATACAGCCTTTGAGTTGTATTGAATTCTGAAGCTGATTATGGTAGACTGGAGATCTTGCATGCTTATTTGAGTTTTCAATGCATAGTCATGGACATTGCCTTGATACACACATTAAAACATGAATGTGACTCACTAGACTTGTTTACATACTGCATGGATGGTAGTGGTGCTAGGTTTATTGGTGGATATGTTCTGTACATTGTTTTCATGAAACCTATGAGCCAGCCTGATTAAATTTGGTTTTTCTTCTAATCTCACGTGACTTCCTGTGTAGGAAAGGATGAAGGTAAAGAGTGCTAATAGCATAAGAGGATACTCACATAGCAAGGAAGTACACAAATCATACCCCTAGTTTTTTCATTACATGCATATCACACTTAATCAGACTCTCTTGTGGCTAATGAACTGAATGAAACTATAACTCATGTTAATAATGATCTGAGGTTTATGGACATGGGAAAAAAAGAATAATTTTGCTTAACTACTGATTTTCTTGTGAGTTTTTGTCCGGTGCAAGATGAAGACAACAGAGGAGACTATATAATCTGCATCCAACAGACCCTGGTATTTGGTAGTTGAACCGAACGGAAATTTATAACTCATGCTAATATTGGTCTGAGGATTATGGATCTGAGAAACAGGACTAATTAAATTGCTTGAACTACTGATTTCCTTGTTAGTTTCTGTGCAGTACAGGTTGAAGATAACAGAAGAGAAAAAAAAAGAGTTTATAATCTGTACCAAACAAATTCTAGTATCCCAGCACAAACATAAGAGGACAACTGAATATTTAGGAGAACTTCCTGGAAAACGTGGAAGGTCCTGCCAAGTACCTGCCTCAATGTGACAGGAAAATAAAGCATTTCTGCAAACCAATTACACTTAAAGGAAGGAAGAACACAAGCTGTCCAGCAACACCTATAACATAAGTTGGTCTTTGACGGTGACTTTATATTTTGGCCATCGACTATCTGACTCTTTCATTACAGGGGTAGCTCAGCAATCAAAACCGAGTTATGTACCAATATCCTCATAAAAAGGAGAATTGATAAGTTGATAGCGATAACGTTCTGATTTGCTGAAAAGCGGTCAATGGCGATGAACTGAATGTTGAGTTGCTATGTGATCTTTTATGAAGTTAGGGGATTCATATACCAGATCACTCTTAGCTGCACAGAGATAGATAGGGAGGTGAACACTTTATCAAGATCACCATCAAAGATTTAGCATGTGTATGCTTAATAGTACATTTAGCTGACAGATTCTGTAAAGTGTTCATATGGTTGTTTTTTCTGTTTTTTTTTTTTGTCTTTCATCTCATTTCATTGTACAAACTTATTAGTATTATCAATAGAATTTAGATTATCAAAAAAAGAAGCCCAAGATTAATTGGGATGAAACTAACTTTACATCATGTCCTTGAATGCTAGAGCTATGAATATCTTTCATTGTACACTTAGTCCAACAAAATATAATTAGGTATCAAGTTGTAAGTTAGATACGGCAATCTGGGGTAAGTTGAAAGTAACTCATGAGGGAACTAATCAAGTTAAAGAAGAAAAGATAAACATGCTTACCCATAACTATGAACTATTTAGCATGGATACAAATGAATCTATTTCTTCTATTTTAACAAGGTTTTATAATACTGTAAACAGTCTAAATTCTTTGGAAAAAGTGATTGCTAATGAAGATCTTGAGAGAAAGGTTCTTAGGACTCTTCCAAAAGGATGGGAACCCGAAGATAACAACCATTCAAGAAAACAAAAATCTGAAAAGGCTCACCATTGATAAACTTATGGGATCGCTCATGACTCACGAGATGACCGTAAAGAAAGAGATGATGTGGAAACCAAAGAGAAGAAAAGTCTGGCGTTAAAGGCCGCAGTCTCATCTTGGAATGTACCTTCCTCCAATGATGATAATGATGAAGAACAAATGGCATTGATTGGTAGGAGAATGACTTCAAGGAAAATTTCAATGGCAAGAAGAAAGGTAGGGATGGTGAGCCAATCTGTTTTAAATGTAATAAGCTAGGGCACATCAAACAGGACTACCCATTTCTCAAGTCCGCAAAGCTAAAAAAAAAGAGAAACAAAAGGCATTTCTGGCAGCTTGGGGCGATAATGATGACATCGACGAAGAAGATGTTGCAAATATGTGTCTCATGGTAGACATTGATGAAGATGATAAAGTAACCCCGGCGATCCTATTTCATTTGATGAGCTATGTGATGCATTTTGTGAATACTTAAAGGTCAATCTAAAATATGTTAGAATGAGATTTGAGTTTAACTACTTAGCTAAACAACATAATGTTTTGAAAGGTAACTCGAAAGAACTAGATGCACAAGATGATGAAATGGTTAGGATGAGTCAATAAAAGATAACTAAGTTAACACTTGAAAATGATAATTTGAAGAAACAAGTTAAAGTCTTGCATGGTGATCTATAATCCTTTGCGGAGAGTACCAAGATGCTAGACTTACTGTTGAACATGCAAAGATATGAAAAATCTAAGAATGTGTTAGGATATGATGAAGCTGATTAATCGTTCACTCAAAAGAAAACATCATACAAATTTTCATTTATAAAGGTTACTTGCAATACTTGTCTTAACCCAAATGGTGAATTGTGTGATAAAAAAAACTTTTAAAATGATAAAGTTGAAAAGGCATGGATAAAGAAAGATCAACTAAAGAATGTTGCCACTAATACCTATGGACTCAAAAAAGTATGGGTAACCAAAAAAAATTGTGCTTGATGTCATAGGTATGCTTGAGATCCGAAAAACCAATAGATTGATGGATCCTAGATAGTGGTTGCTCCAACCTTATGACAGGAAAGAAGAATCTCTTCAAGAATCTGGAGATAAAATATGATTGACGAGTGACTTTCTGTGACATCAACAAAGCTAAAATTATTGGAATAGGAATAACTCCTATACCTCCATGTTTGAAAATACGTTGTTTGTTTGTGGCTTACAACATAACTTGCTTAGTATAAGTCAACTGTGTGACAGAGGATATAGGGTAATTTTTGAATCTACATACTGTAAGATTGTAGAAATCATTAGAGGAAAAACGTTGTTCATCGGACTAAGGATAAACAACATATATGTAGTTCACCTAGAGGATATTCCTAGTGAGAATGCAAAGTGTCTAGTTACCCAAAATGATGAATGCATGCTATGGCATAAGAGATTAGCACACACAAACTAAGACCTCATTTCCAAACTATTTAGGAAAGAGATGGGAATTGGAGTTCCTATTAAAATTTGAAAGTGATAACCTCTGTAACTTATGCCAAAAAGGTAAGCAAACTAGGAGCTTGTTTAAATCGAAAAATATAATCTCCACCTCTAAATCCTTGGAACTCTTACACACGGATCTCTTTGGACCAATCGAAGCTACAAATCTATGGAATAAACGATATGCACCTATTATAGTCAATGACTTTGCTAGATACACATGGACACTTGAAATATTAGGGAATCTGTATTTCTGTATCTTGAGTACATTACACAATGTTTTGCACCATATTTATAGGCTACAAAGTTGAAAACACCAAGTTTGCTACTTCTTGCATTTTTCCCTCTTTGGTAGCTACATGTTTTCTTCTTTGGCTGCTTGGGTGGCTCCTTGTCTGTCCGTATGTCAAGATTTGCTGCTCTTGACTCAATTATTCAACATGGACCCTATTTCTTGCTAGTAAAGATGAAGCCTTTGAAAACTTTGAAGAACTATCTAAGAAGATTCAAAATGAAAAGGGGTATAAAATAATCAGCATTAGGAGCGGTCACGGTAGAGAGATTGAAAATGCTTCAATTAGCAAATGTTGTATAGAAAATAGGATAAATCATTCTTACTCTTCAACTAGAACACCACAAAAAAAATGAGTGATAGAAATGAAGATTAGGACTCTAGAAGAAATGGGTAGAACTATGTTGTGTGAAAGCAACCTAACTAAGTATTTTTGGACTGAAGCCGTGAACACAACTTGTTACGTGATGAACAGATGCATGATGAGACCAATATTAAAAGTAACACCCTAAGAACTTTGGAAAGGTAGCAAACCCAACACTAGTTACTTTCATACATTTGGATGCAAATGCTTTGTGTTAAACAATAACAAAGACTATTTAAGGAAATTTGATCCAAAATCTGGTGAAGGAATTTTCTTAGGATACTCTCCACACAATAAATCTTATGGGGTATACAGTAAAAGAACCTCAGTTATTGAAGAATCAATGCATGTTATCTTTGATTAATCAAACCTGAATGTACCTCCTACACATAATGATGTTCATGAAATTAAAAATACCCTAAAAGATCTATGCTTAGAAAATGAAGGCAAGAAGGAAGAACAAGTATAAGACACCTTACTAGAAAATCAAGACAATGATGAACTAGAATAGTCTAACTAACCTAAAGAATGAAAACATGTTAAAAATTATCCCCTAGAGGAAATAATTGGTGAACCAGGTGAAAGACGTAGAACAAGATCTTCACTCAAGAATAATGGAGCACCATAGCCTTAAAACTAAAACCAAATAACATTGAAGAGGCAACAATTAAAGAAAGTTGGATTAAAGCCACTGAGGAAGAACTAAATAAGTTTGACAAAAATGAAGTATGGAATATAGTCCTGAAACCTAAACATCATTGAATCATTGGAACATTTGCACCCGTAGCAAGATTAGAGGTTATTTGAATGCTATTAGCATTTGCTTCTCATAAGAATTTCAAGTGATATCAAAATGATGTGAAAAGTGCGATCCTAAATGGTTTCATTAAGGAAGAAGTTTATGTGAGATCCCCCTCCCCCTAGTTTTGAGAACCCTAAATATCTTAATCATGTATTCAAACTTACAAAAGCCTTATATGGTCTAAAGCAAGCTCTTAGA
>JAOWBN010251937.1:0-11559 GCA_028565015.1 Pinguicula moranensis | reverse complement strand
AAGAACTTCTTGCTGCTGGATATCTCAATGTAAATGTTAGTCCCCTTGGATAAGATCTATTGCTATTATGGGAGGAAGAAGCTGTTGAGCTGGAAAACTTGATCAAACATGATCTAGGATGGCTAACTGAATGGCTCACGGAGATCAAACCGTGGGGAGGGGACATTGCTCTCACAACTAGGATTTGTGTAATTCAAATCTATGGTATGCCTCTGACAGCATGGTCCCAACAAAATCTATTCGCGGTAGGGTCACTTCTAAGAGACTGCCTTCAGGTGGAAGAGATTACCAGAGAGAAAAGGGATCTAGAGAAAGCACACCTCCTACTCAAAATCCCAGTTGATCTGAAGGTGGAAAGATCTCTTAAGGCCCTCATAGGAGGAACATCCTACTCTCTGCATATCAGAGAATGCCTCCCTCAGGAAACTAGATGGGTAGATGACCTAACATTAGACTCGGATGATGAAGAGGAGGAGGATAGCATGAACTCTACTGCTAATACCCTAGAGGAAAAATCGGTCACAATGGAGTATGATGAGCGCACCCTAATGCAAGTCACAGGAGAATAAGGTACCCACACATGGTACAACATTGGAGACCACAAAGAAATCTGAAAATGGGATAGTAATGCCTGCTACAATGGAAGAGCAGGCTATGGAGATGGTGTTAGCGGAGAAAATAAATGAGTTTGCTCAGGATAACTAGGAAGAATCACAGTCACTGTCAGTTGTACCCCCTTTAAACCCTTCGGCTATATCTGACCTGCAGCTGATGTTAGAATGGAAACTAGGAGAACATAACATGGGAGTGAGTGTACCTAAGGCATCACCAAATGCTTTGGTAACCAGCAGGATTGATCCCTATGATGCAACCCCAGGTAGCACAGTCTGCCCCAAAGGATAAGCAATGTAATGGTCCAAGAGAAACCTCTTGAGGACAGACAGAGTGAACAGATAACTTGGATTGAGGCATAGCCTAAAACTGATCCTAGCAGCAGCTCACCACAATCACAAGATGATTTCCCACCTTTGAAGTTCACTACCCCTGCAACCAAAAGCAAACACAAACAGAGTAAAAGCCAGTGTATACTGAAAATCTTTGGTCCAGCAACTCGCAGTCAGACAAAGAAAACTAAAGACCCTAGAAGAGATCTCAGCTAGAAATCCTTACAGACTGGAGAAATTCGATACCTCTTGGCTCCTTAAGTAATAACATTCCAATCAAGGCTCTGCATGGAAAATCCAAGGCTAAATTGGAAGCAGAGTTCATAATGGAAAAATGTGTGGAATTAGGCATCTCCTATGATGGATGTGTCTCATCATCCAAAATAGCTCTAATGGAACTGAACTCCCACCTGCACAGTGGGGCTGGTCTTTCAGACTCAGAAGATCACCTGTTTTTATGAAACTGTTGACTTACAAATCTGATCATATTAGAGCGCGTCAAGAAGTACTTGGTACTACAATCATTGGAGAGTTATGAGCTATCGAGTTAGAGCTCTCTCTCTCTCTCTCTTTTTTTTTAAATAAAAAATAAAAAAAATTGGGGGACAAGGTAGGAAAAACAATCTACGAGCCTTATTACTCAGAGAAAAACCAGATTTTCTAAGTATTTAGGAAACAAAAATGAAAAATATAGATCAAAATCTCTATGACTACCTCTGGTATGACTTAAGGCTTGATTGGATATATAAAGGCTCCAACGGACAATCAGGAGGGCTCCTGTGTATCTGGAATTGTGAGTTTTTTAACAGACTTTCAATCATAGATGGAGAAGGTTTTCTGGGGGGCATCAGGGGTATGGTTTTCTGAAGGAATTACATCTAACATGATTAACGTTTATGGACCACAAGATAGATTTCTTAAACAGCAACAATGGACAGAGCTTATAGACTGTAAAGCAGAAAAGGGAGCTGAGAAATGGGTGTTGATGGGTGATTTCAATGCAATTCTACATAGTTCAGAAAGAAAAGGGTCTACCCGAAACTCGAACAGCAGTGATAGAAGGAGGTTTTTGGAATTTATGAACAAAATGGATCTTAAAGACCTGAGATTGACTGGAGGGAGATACACATGGTACCTAAAATCCTTAGCTGAAAGCACTAAAAGCAGGCATCGAAATATGGAACAAAACAGCATCCAGAGATCGGAAGGCTGAATAACTAGATCTACGCAGACAACTAGACATTTTGGCTAGAGAGGAAGAATACCCCTCCAGTTCACTGCCAGACTCAACTCTACTAAACTCTTTGCATGAAAGGCTACTGTCCATATCATCATATCTACTAAGTAACAACTATCAGAAAGCTAGACTGCACTGGCAGCAAGAAGGAGATGAAAATACTACATTTTCTCATAGGAGTATCTCTGCTAACTGACAAAAGCACCAAATCAATGGAATCTGGGAAGGTTTGAGATGGCTGGAAGAGCCAAATGAAATCAAAAACTGCTTTCTTAACCATTTTGACACTAGATACAAAGAAATGAACAACAGGCGGCCAAGAATCTCTTACCTAAGCTTTAATCAATTGTCTTCATTACAAAAACTAACACTTTCATTGCCATTCTCTGCAGATGAAATAGTTGAGGCAATTAAGAAATGTGGTAGCAACAGGAGCCCAGGCCCTGATGGTTTTAATTTCTATTTCATCAAACATTTTTTCCATCTGATGAAATCTGAAATCTTTGCTCTTTTGACAGAATTTTACAGGACTTGCACTCTTGTTAAAGAGAGCAACGCAGCATATATAACCTTTTTGGCAAAGAAAAATGAACCTCTACAAGCCCAAGACTTCAGACCTATTTCACTTATTGGATGTATGCCCAAGATTATTGCCAATGTGCTAGCTAATAGACTACAACAGGTCCTGCTGGAAGTGATTTCACCTCAACAAATGGCCTTCCTCAAAGGAATGAAATCTCTGATGGGGCTTGATAGCAAATGAGGCTGTGGATGAATTGAAAAAGCTTAAAAGACAAGCCCTAATTATCAAAATCGACTTCGAGAAAGCATTTGATACCATCAACTGGGCTTATCTTATGGATGTTATGGGAAAAATGGGATTCCCTCCCTGTTGGCTATGGTGGATAAAGGGTTTGGTACAATCTACATCTACATCTATCTTAGTCAATGGTAGCCCTATAAAGGAATTCTTCCCCTCAAGAGGATTGAGACAAGGAGACCCCCTATCCTCTCTACTATTTCTAATTGCTGCTGAAGGTCTCTCAAAACTACTCTCCAAAGTTGTGGAGATAGGCTCTTTTCACCTAGTTCGGATAGGCGAAAATCAAGTCAAATTATCTCACCTCCACTATGCTGATGATACTATTCTATTCTGCCAAGCATCTTGGGATAATCTAAATATGACTAAAGCTATTCTACAAAATTTTGAGCTAGTCTCAGGGATCAAAATCAACTATCAGAAGAGCCAACTGATTGGAGTGAACCTGACTAGTCACACTGTGAACAACATGGCTACCTATCTTGGATGCCAAAGTGGTTCTATCCCTTTCAAATATCTAGGCCTCCCCGTAGGAGCGAATTCAAGAAAAAACTGCTACTTGGTCCCATATCATCGACTCCCTGCAGAGAAGGTTATCTGACTGGGAACATAAAGCAATTTCAGCAGGGAAAAAGCTAATACTATTGGATTCAGTCTTAAACTCCATCCCCTCCCACTACTTTAGCTTCTTTAAAGCTCCTGAGAGGGTCACAAAACATATATCAAAGCTGATGAGGGCTTTTCTATGGCGGACAAAGTTGCAACCAAAGAAAATCAACTGGATAGCATGGGGAAAGATTACTACAACAAGAGAAAAAGGGGGACTATGAATCCTTGCTAGGAAAATAGGGAGCAACAATAATTCAAGACACAAGGAGCCTGGCATACCAAATTATTCAATCTAAATATGCTGTGCAAGGCAGGTTTCAGATTGGTTCTTGGAAAGAACTAAATCCTTTACCGCAGAGGAGGAGGGTCAGGTCCTACCCCTCAATCTGGTGGTTGGACCTACATAATATACTAAGTTCTTATTTGTTTAGTTCATTGTTAGAGATTAGGATAGGAGATGGGACTAACATCCTATTCTGGCAAGACAATTGGTGCCCCACAGCTGCTCTATCAGCCAGATTCTCTGGATTATATAGAGTAACCTCCTCCAAAGAGATTACTCTGGCACAATCTGGTCACTGAGAAAATGGTTTTTGGAGGTGGCACTGGCAATGGAGAAGAGACCTACGAGGTGATAAACACGAGGAACTCCAAAACCTAAGGGTCTTTCTACTGAATATCTCACCACAACAGCAACAAAAATATGAGCTAAGATTCCAAGGATCCGCAGATGGTCTCTACACAACTAAGATAGCCTATGACCAACACCCCTTGGTAACAGGATCCCCTTATCTTGATCAAGATAGGGATATCCTAATTCTGGCATGGAATAGATTTTTCCCTAAAAAGTAAGTTTTTTCATCTGGAAAATGCTTCAAAATGCTATTCCCACCAATGTTTGTCTGCAAAACAGACACATCATCTATGCATACCACAAAAATCTATGTCCTATATGCAGAATAGAAGATGAGACTATTCTACATCTATTTCATCAATGTTCTGCAGCAACAGGTACTTGGCTTATAATAAAGGAATGGTTAGACCTAGCAGGAGACCTCCACTCTGTATCTCTCCCCTTTTCTCTGAAACCAACCGAGTTAAATGAAGAAGCATGGAGAGCTATCTGGATGGCCACGGTATGGTTATTATGGAAAAATAGGAATTCAACACATTTTGCAGGGCAATCTAAAACAAATCATCAAATAGCCCAACAGGTCCAGACAATAACTTGGCAGTGGCTGAAAGCTAAAAGAGGATCTAGCAATTTCCCCTACTCCTATGGTGACTGGATGTTAAATCTGAAGGCATGCATGATGTTCCAGTAATAGATATGACTTTTCCTACTAATTGAATTTATTTGCGTAGTGAAAGAGCAAGTTAGAAAGTGATTGTTTTAAGTTGTGAGATACTTAATGCTAGTGTACACACGAATAACATACATGGGCTAGCTACTGTTGAATCTGTGTGCCTGTGAATAAGAATTTTATCCCGGACCAAAATAATGAGATTAAACTGCTGATGATTTGATGTTTCTTCGAATGCAGTTTTAACAGGATAAAAAAATCTGCAGAGCGGAATATGGTGAAACAAAGCAGAAGGGGGGAGCTCTCCAAAGTCCATACTAACCCATAAATGCTTTCATTTTGGATTTTGTTGCAGATACTTGGTCAAAGTATATTTCAAGCAAATAATCCAACCTTCCAAAGCAGAGAGAGTGATCAAATTCTGGTAGTTATGGCGAAAGCAGTAATGGTAATTTGGCATCCAAGGAGGAAAGGTAGGGTTGAAGGGGACAAAAAATAAACCCTACAGACAGTTTTTTTCCCACACTGCTTTGAGCAGAGATATGGGTGCCTTGACGCTAAGATTTTATTCCACATAACATTCATCTGGGCCAAGGAAGGAGCATTGAGATATACAAATGCTTAACTAAATTTTAGTCGGAATTTCAGTCATGTGTAAAGTAACTACTGTCGATTGCTTACTTTCTTACATTAATCAACTGTCGTGAACTTCACTAGTACTACATTGACTACCTTGAATTCTTATTGTGGAGCAGGTTAGGTAGTGCATATCTTTGACAACAAGTGCAAGTAACTACTGTAGCTCAGTACAGGGAGTACCCTCTCCTTACCCTTGACCAAGATTTGGAACAATTTAGTACATTTTTTCTTCAATTTGGTACAGGTTAGGTACATTTGAAAAGACCTCTAACCTTACAGAGGAAAAGGGACTACCTTTTCCTTCTTACAACCGGTCACTCTGCCAACACGTGAGAACTGGCATGGATTTTTGCTCTAATGCTCTGGTTTCGGTGATTCTGAAACACTAAACCGAAAATCAAGAAAGTCTGTGATGACCATATCATATATAGATGTTTGTAAATATGAGGGTGGGGGTCTTGCAGCAATCAAAAGACTACGATGCTATAAGGTAAACAGGCTGAGTAGTACCAGCTACTACGGTAAAGACACCTGCTGCAATATTTAATATGGCTACCCAATTTGTTGAACGTCAGTAGATCAAAGTTGTCATTCCCTATAAATCCTCGCTTATAGGTCTATTACAACAATCTCATGACTGCGACACTAAGCGGTATGCAGGCCAAGGCGGGTTTTATGGCACTGTAAAGACCCCTTTAGTCAGTATTATGGCAGCCCGCATAGCTGATCGTCATTTGATCAATGCTGTGAGTACCTCTCATAGCAACCGGTTGAAAGTGGTCCTTGCGATTTATATGTATTTTTCAATATATTTATGTACATAAACCTTTTTATTAATGAAAATTGGCTTATAAAAAAAAAACACTTGTACAACAAAAGAACCAAGATCTAGTGGCAATTCTTCCAGATCGGGATTCTAAATATTTTAAAGGGAAACATTTTAGGATCATCAAGATTTGTATGTAAGTCACATATCTGAATGCTACGTGCTACAGTAAGAAGTGCTATTGAAATTATTTAACATCAAACCTCATCACCTTCCTCAACTGAGCTTCAGCTGGATCAAGACAATCTTCAAACTCATCAGCTAGAAAACCATCACTTA
This sequence comes from Pinguicula moranensis, assembly GCA_028565015.1. Lineage (NCBI taxonomy): Eukaryota > Viridiplantae > Streptophyta > Magnoliopsida > Lamiales > Lentibulariaceae > Pinguicula > Pinguicula moranensis. The sequence goes on along the minus strand of JAOWBN010251937.1, from coordinate 4,901 downwards.
CCTAAGTATCGACCACTCCAGTTTCCTGTTATTTAGTTATTGATTTGACCTGGCTTTTGTTTTCAATCCAACTGCTTTAGCATGATCGGAGAACAAAACTCCGATCATGAAACAGTGAGGGGCTTACCGCTAACTCTTAGATCGTTGGACAACCCTAGGATATATAAAGAGATATGCAGCTCCCCCGTATCATGAAACCATTTGCGTGCACTCACAGGTAATTACAGCTTCATGTTGATAACTTTCATTACTAGTTCAGAGTGAATTAATATAGACGATTTACAATGCAACACAACATTTCAGTGAATGAATTAGGCATGATTAATCATCACAAAAATGCCAATTAATATTAGGGAAAGATGGAGAAGAGGCATACAGAGTACATGTATAACTCTCAAAAATGAAAACAAAGTTATAAATTCTAAATATAAGTGACCGATAGTTGGCGGAGGAGGGAGGCGGACGGAGATGAGAAGAGCCGCTCGCGTCTAAAAGAAGAGAACGCGCCTAATTTCTGAATCTAAAGGTGAAGACTGGAGATGAAGGAGACTAAAGAAGGAATAGGCAAAGAGCGGCTGACTCGCGTCTGATTTGTGATTTCAAAGAATTCTGAATTCTAAATTCTGAAAGTGAAATTAAAAGGGTAAACTGAAAATCAGAAGCCTTTTACTCTTTAGGCTTAGACGTCACATGTTGCCGTGTATAAGTATGATTCACCCTTTCAAAAACTAAAAACATGGACATACTGTCGTGAATTTATATTTTTTATTATTATTTTTAATTTTTTAAATTAAATAATAACTGTATTAGCGGTAATAGCGGAAAACCGCTATCGCTACCGCCATCGCTTCTGCTAATATAGCGGATTGCATTTCGATCGCCGCTTTCACTATACCACAGGAAGCAGTATAGCGGAAGCGATAACGATTTTTCACTAATACCGCTACCGTTTGACAGCCTTAATATATCCCATAATCACCAGCACGCATACTTTCCCCCTCAAATAATTTTGACAGAGTATGCAAGACTGATATGGGGTCATTGTCTTTCTACGGCGTCCTTCATTTTGAAGAATTTGGCCAAAAATTCTGCTCTTCTAAACTGAACAAATTCCGCTGTTATATCCAAATGGTAAAGAGAGGTAATTGAGCCAAGGCCAAAAACTTTACAGAAACAATCTCGAATATCTTTAGTTCTCAGCTTTGAAGGTAGCCCCCAATGTATGACAACGTTTGCAGACTCAACCTTAGGATGCCAAGACTTCAAGCTGGTGGAAACAAGATTCAGCAGCACGGTGATTCATATATTTTGTTTAATTTTGTATATATTTTATTAATCATTTTTATTGAAATTTAACTATTAAATGGTGTAATTTTTTTTTTATCTTTGATTGAGGTGATAAAATTTAATTCACCCCCTAAAAAAATTAATTTTTCACCCTTAACAAAATTCTTTGCCCCCCCTAAAAAAATTATTTTGTCCACCATTGTTCTACAGTAAATTAAAGAATTCATATAGTTGGGTGTGATTATGCCCGCTTTAATATACCCAATTTTATCATAACTCCAAAATTAAGTGTGCTTGAGTAAGAAGGGGTGATTCCTAGGAAGTCTTATTACCTCCTGGGAAATCTTGGTGTTCCATCTATTTTTTGAGATAAAAAAAATAAAAAAAAATAAAATTCATATGGTTTACCCAAGGAGTTTATTTAATAAAGAATATGCAATAATAATTTCTTTATTGGTTAAATATTTAATATGAAATAGGAAAATATTTAAGAAACGTTCGTCGGAATCTTGCAATGTAATGTGTCTATTCTTGACCAACGATACGTACGCGGTACGCGGTACGCGTCACGGATGTAAATGTTGAAGATTCTTCTTACAGCGAAGAAGATCTTTTTAACAGTTCACTGAAAAGTCTTTTTATACAGCCGGCCGGTATTCGATTTCCATTGAATGCTAAAGCCGACTCTATCTCTTCTCTCGCTCTGCTAAAGCTACCGCTACAGCTACAGTGCGAGTAATCAGTTTCTGCTGATATCTATCTTGGATTCATGTCGGTACGGAATGCAATTCTTGTCTGTTTCGTATCGGATTTGATGAAATTGGACTGATTTACTTGTTCGTACGTTTTCCCCAATTTTTGTTTTTTTAGTATTTGTATTCTTTCATGAACTGCTTTTAGTTTGTATTGATTTCCATATGTGCTGATTGTTTAATCATCCGGAAGATGGAATCTTAAGTTTGCTGACTTCGATTTTGTTTGTGTGAAATTCGTTGTGCACTGTGGGCGATTGGACGACGCTAGCTGTTCTCATGTGTAATTCTATTTTTATTAGATTCTTGTATGATTTTGTTTTCTTTTCATCTTTGTATGACTGTCTTCAGGCATATTGAATTGAAGGAACTCCCTCTTGGTGATAGATTTAACTTTTGTTCCTTCATTTTATGCTCCATCATTTTTTGGAATAAGTATTATATGCTCCATCTGAAAAGGAAAGTTATTAAAAAAATAAATGGGTGAGCACTATAAACTACTTTTAAAAAATCTAGGTTCTTTTGGGTTGAGTTGCTCATAAATTATTCATTTGTTGTGATTCTTGCTATGTCCTCCAGATTTCATGTTTATGTGGCGAATAGTTTACTTGGGATTGTAGGTACTAGCCACACGTAGGAGATTAGGCACCAAACACTGAATTTCATCCATACATGAAAAACAGACCAGACATAATCAAGCCAAAACGAATTATGTCTATTTGATGTGTGTTATCTCTGTATATTCCTGAATGTAATTGGGAACTCATGCAACCTGTGCCATCCTAGGAGCTATCATGTATAGAACTGTCAGTTAGAATGTTTCTTAGAAATGGACGTTTGCTTGCGGAATGAAAATATAAATTCATTTCTGCTATTGTATTACCCCTGACCAGGGTTTTGTTAACTCAGTTGCTGCATCTCATATTCTTCAGGGGTTATCAAGTTTATTGGTTATCAAGATTATCATGAATTCGCATCATGATTTTTCACTTGTAATTGAGATCATCCTGAAGTTTCATGCCATGGCATATATGTTTCTACACTTTTTTAGTCTACAAATCTAGTAGCTAAAACTTTGATATTGTTACTCTTGCAAATACTCCAATGTAGCCTGCTATTTGAATTACTTTTCCATACTCGCTGGCCAATTTTTGCATTGACCATCCATTCATAGACTTCCAAATTGCATTTCATCAGCGTTAAAAGCTTCAATTTCCATACCTTTTCGCTCTTGAAACATTTAGTTTGAATTTTTCAATACAAATTGACATCTTGATTGAGATATGATGAAAGGTGCAGCTAAGCATTCTTGTGTAATCCTCAGATTCAAATTGTTTCATCTTCTATATGATCCCTTTTGCAGGCGAAGGGTCAGCCATTGCCAAAGTTTGGTGAGTGGGATGTTAATGATCCAGCTTCAGCAGAAGGATTTACCAGGATATTTACCGATGCCAGAAATGCGAAGAAGACAGGTGGAAAACCAGATTCCCCTGGAAAGGTGGATACAATAAGGAGGCATGGAAATGAGCCTTTGAAACCTCAGTGTGTAAGTTGTTATCTTTCAGATTATCTTATTTGGTTTGAGCAGCCCGTTGTTTGTTTATTTATATCTCCTTGGTATGCCTTTTTTTCCATGCACCTGCTTTACAACATTCCTTTCATTACAAAACGGAACACTCAAAACATAAAGATTGAGTAATCCAAACAGCCTCAGATATCATGTACAAAACAATGGCATAATATAAAGGATATCTATCTTTAAATTGCTTGCTGTCAACTTCGATCAGAAAAACTATCTTCGTTTTATCAGCTCTTCTGTGAACCTCCTCCATGCTCTGCGCTTCATCTAGTGTTAATCATCTACATTGATCTGCAGAAAAAATGGTTTTGCTGCATGTAGAGCCGTCGAGCAAATCTGGACCAAGTTGTGTGTAAGAAAACCATGTGTACTGCATATTCATTACTTACCCAGAAAATGTTTGTATATTAGGGGCTGCAGGTAGTATCAGGTAACCATCAGTCCGTTTTGTGTTCTGTTCTGTAAATCTGCGTTGGTTTGGAAAGATACTTGGAAAATCTTAATATATCATTCTATACATGTTTTTGGATCAGCATAAGCTCGGGGAGAATATACTATACATGTACTATTTTGCAATTCCCAATTTCCGTTGCCAAAACCAACGTTTTTGGAGGAGATTGGAATTTTATATGAATTTATAAATTTGATATAAATTTATGAATTTTTATTTAAGCTATAATTTTTTTATATAATTATAATTTATAACTTTATACAACTTATAAATTTAAAATTTATATAACAAAATATTTGAAGCACGAAATTTTCTTTTTAAAAAATAAAATAAATTAAATTAAATGCAAACTGAAAGAAACAAATGGGGTAATCGGACCACCTACCAAAAAAAAATGGGGTAATCGGACCAAAGAAAAGTGCCGCTCAATTAAATCGGTGGCCTTTTGCTTTCATGGTTTCAAAGATTGGAGTCTAAGGGTCCGTTTTGCGCAGCCTATTTGAAATTATAATTGGATTATAAGCATATTTTAAAAAAAAAAAAAAAGAATGTTTTGCGCAATCAACCTTCTACTACGTGTTTTTATTTTAAGTACACATTCTAAAAAATAAGCACCTCCTGACATGCTTTTTTTTTCCTTCTAAAAAAAAGCACCTCAATTCCGGCACGGCGGTGAGTCTCCGGCATAAGGGGGGGCTCCGGCAACCGGCGGCAAGCCTCCGACGGCAGCGGCGGGAGGGGCTCCGGCACGGCGATTCCGAAAAATTCCGGACCCTCCGAGACACCTCTATTCTAAAAATAATTATCGTTTAAGTACTTGCGCAAAACACCA
>JAOWBN010251926.1:0-11559 GCA_028565015.1 Pinguicula moranensis | reverse complement strand
ACTCTTCATCAGATTGATCAATGAGATACCAGCTGTCCTGGCTGCAAGGACTTTCACATCATTGTTCAGAACAAGTTGGCCGAGGAATGCTGCCATGGACAATTTTGTCTCTGGAGAGTCTGCAAAAAAATTTATGAAAATTTCTAATGAGCATTGTACCACAGTACTAACAGGTATCTAAAGTTTGTTTGTGCTGTTCCAAACAAAAATGGCTGCTTCTAGACACATGCATCAAAAGCAAGCTTAAAGTCAGAACAAAATGACAACACAGAGTTTTGTACAAAGTTGAGAAAAGAATTCGATGGCTGTACCTTCAAGTAAACAGGTCAGAAGAGGTTGCAACCTGCCGTGTTCAGCCATTTGCCTAATATTGTTTTCACATATAGCAAGGTTTTCCAAAGTTTGATCAGCCTTTTGGACAGTTGCAAGATCTTCTGAGGTGCTGCTAGCTGTTAAAACTAAAATCACAATTGCCCCATTAACAGCACCAATCTTTTCACACAATCTTTCTGACATAGACAGCTCATACAGCAAAGAAACGGCTTCTTCCTTCTCCTTGTGTTCACGGTACAGGCACTTGACAACAGTCCTCAATGTTTCTCCTTCTGCTATTATTTCCTACAACAAAAACAGATCATTGTGAATTACAAGAATAAATGAAAACCATCGACAAAAACAGGTTAAGGTGCACAATCAATAGTCAACCTTTGACAACCTTATTACCGGAGTCATCCTCCACCACAAACCGAAGGGTTTCCAGGGCCAAACACCTGACTCGACGACTACTACTCTTCAGCAAGTCAACAATCATAGGTATCAGCTCAGCGTTACGGATTACATGCTTACTTGACCGATTTTTGAGGCATAGATGCTGGACAAACTTCAGAGCCTGTATATTGTCATTCTCCGGGATGCCCAATATTAAAGATCGACGAGCGGTGTCAAGCTTAGCAGCTTCATTCCTCGCATTCCATTCTTCAATTGTGTTCCTTAAAGCAATGTTTGAATTTAGCTCCGAACTACCCAACACACTCAATGTTAAAGGGCAAACCAGCCTTCTCCCTTTCTCCCTACATTCCTGGAACCATTTCTCAATGGCTTCTCTCTCGAATGTTTGCTCATTTTCTAAGGTGACAGGATCCCGCATCACTTGCTTTGTCAGAGGGCAAATAAACGCATCATAAATCGGTTCAATATGCAGTTTCTCTAAATGGTAACTATCACCAGACTGACTAGTCTTCTCATAACTTCCAATTCCATCCGTGCTTTCAGCCATGGATTCGACAGCCTAACATAAAACAAAACAAAACAAACAAATCTATTTTACGTATATATATGTAGGATGAAGGGTTTGCCAAATAAAAGCATTTCAAATCATCTCATCTACCAAGCAACACAATAGTCCGCAAACAACTTCAACACTATTTGCAAAACTCCAAGAACCCAGAAACTTGATTGCTGAAAGGTTTCAGTCGAATCAAGAACTAATCAACACGCTAATCGAAGCTTCACTGCCTTTTTTTCAATCAATAACTAAGAGTTCAATTTACTTTGCAAAGTAAATAGATTTGAAGAGATACTTTACCTCGAAGAAATTCCGAAACTTGATTGCTGAACCCCACGTCTGAATCTTATCAAGAAATCCAACCCAAAAATTGCAAAGCAGAAAGTTTTCTCCTTTCCATGAATCTCGAGTCAAGGGGTCCTCGCGGAAAGGTCCACGGAGAGAAGATGAGTAAGAAAATAGGGGTGGGCGAAACTCATTACAAGTGCCAACTGGCAACTGCAGTAGAATGAAAAAAATGAAAAATAGCATAAGCACAAGGACCATGGTCTTTAGGTAGTTGTTGTCCGTACAAACAGGACAGGGCGTGGAAAATGGGATGACGTGGAACTGTCAGGAAACTGCACTGCAACATCTCAGTTAATTATTTAATTATTTTGAGTTATCTTCTTCAGTTGTAAATGCATTCTTTTTTTTTCTTTTTTTTGGATAAATTATGAACTTTCTGAAAGCTTTTATTAATAATAAATAAATTCTAATATTTTTCAACAATCTTTACAAATAAATCTTTTAATTATTTTCTTTACATTTAAGCACTTTTCAAAAATACAAAGTACCCTAAAGTCTAAAAACAATGCCTTGATTGTTTTCTCTGACCATCAACGCCCCTATTTTGCGTAGCCTTCTTAAAATTATAATTGGCTTACAAGCACCTTTTTTCAAAAAATATCTCTTCATTTTTTGAAAAAATGTACTTATAAGCCAATTATAAGCATAAGAAGGTTGTACAGAACACCCCAGAGTAAAAAGGAAAAGCATTTACTGATGAACACTATAATATTTTTCGCCAGTTTGGATCAAGGACCAAAGTTGTGTACCAAATGATCCATCACAATCACACTTACCCAGTATATTTTTAATTAAGTTAGAATTTAGCATATCACATGTATATCACCTTACCCTTGTAATTCTATAAAAGGTTCAAGGTGTATAAATTCCACCAACTTCATTAATTGAAACATTGGAATTCAATAGAGTCATTTTAATCTATTCTATTATCAACATCAAACTAACAGAATTGTTAATAATGACTCTTTCAACTCCATTTACAATAAATACAGTATACCAGTTGACCTAAGGGACAAAAACGCTGAGATTATCTTTGTAGCGGGATTAAAACTATTCCGCTACCGATCTAACCATCAATGAAAATATAATCAGAATCTATCATTGAATAAATTGTGAATATACATCCTAACTGCCTGGTTAGAATCCTGTTCCTTTTTTCTTTTCTTTTTTTACTAGCAGCTGCAGGCGCCTGAGAAAGAACTCGAATAACTTCCAGTTCTTTTGAGTTGTCTAATGCTCCAAGGTCGCCTATCTCGGTTGAAGAGTTTATACAGAGATATCTTCCGCGAAAATGATATTAAATAAGAGTTCCACTGCAAAAGGAAACATCAGAGTTTAGAATGTAGAGCCGGTTCAGAAGCCCGAAGAACTCGAATTTCAGGAGAATTATCATCACAAAGCAAAACCATTAGATATCAGCAATAGGAAATTCCATAGTTCTGCAAAGAATATGAGATATAGCAGAATGTAATCAGCGAACGCAATGCCGTATGAGCACTACTAGACTGGTAGAACGTAGTAGTGCAATGTTTTAAATACTAGATCAGATTATGGTTGTCTTTCCTACTGTTGTACACACTAGAACTGTGTTCATAATAAGAGGCACAAGTCACAGCTAAATTACCTTCCTCTTGAACAATATTAGGTTGGTCAACCAGAAGTTGTTGAAGCATACCTATTTCGTCACACCTGAAAACAAGGGCACAATGAGCAGATACAAGTGTAACAAAAAGAAGAAACATGTAATCAAATTATCATCATCGAAAAGGAAGAGATAAAGCAGAGATGAGATGTAGCATCATAAAACAGAACACCATAGAACTGGACATGTGGACATAGTCGACAGAGCAAAATTGTAAAAACTGCAGATAGCCAAGGAGAACATCTGGAGCAAACTTCGCGGTTGCCCCAGTTTTGCAATGCCTTGAAGCTTCAGGCAAAAAAGGGAGATAAAGCAGCTCATTCAAGCTCGTGAAACAGAACATCTTTAAAAAGATAAATTATGGAAATATGCAATTTTTTTATTGATTTCATTGGTGTTTCAAAGTCATAAACAGTCCTTCCTCTTACCCACCGATATGAAATAATTAGATATTGTGATTTAACCGGAAATTGGATCGAAGCTTCAATGTTTGGATAGTTTAAATAAGAAGTCCATTGAAAAAAGTTGACATTAGTTTTCCAAGCAAGCTTTGAAAACAAGCACTGAACTGAGTAGATGATACTAAGAAGATCCTTCTGAAAGTGTACCTCTTATTCAATACAAGAGGAGGAAGTTCTGCTATAATGGATAATTTGATTTTGTATCTGCAAGAAATAATGCTCCAGTTATAATGAATAAGTCAAGAGGTACTCACAAGTGACAACCATCAAATGCACAAAGACATATCCATGTAAGTATCTGTTTCTCAAGAAAAGTTACATCAGAAAAACTATCTTAACAATAATCAGAGATCCTGAAAATTTCATCTATAAGCTTCAAAAGATATGCTAGTGTGCAGGTCACGGAGATGCATAGTTGGGATGAAATACACACAGAGTAACTATAGATTCAAAGCATGGTCTACCGCAGCTAACAACAAGTAGCTATTTCATTGTGAATTATTACTTATTAGAAAACTAAACTCTCTCAATGCCTGAGTACATAATATAAACCTAAACACCTCATTGATTAGTAGAGTTTCATGCATCCTTACTCCAATCGATGAATCTCTTCAAGAAGCTGCAATCCATCTAAGCACTGCACAATAGTTGGTTTTCCACCAACCCGCAGTTTCCGTTGTTCCGTAGTTGCTTCTTTGACTAATTGCCTGCTATCACGAACTGCCTTCCCAAGATACACGACAATCGCATGAAATTCTTCCCTAATATCAAAAGGAACATACTTATAAGAACTGCTGAAATAAAATATATATGATCCTAAAGAATAAAATTACATGGTCCTGTCGATGGACATCAAGATAGTCTGCAGAGATTCCATTTGCTTCGCCAATACAGATCTATCTATACCCTCAACGCATTTCAAAATTCCATAGTTCCTAGGACCTTGGATCACCTAAAAATCAAATCATAACAGTTTCAACATAAACTTCTAACTATGTATACAGTATACTAAACATTCAAACTTCTTACTATGTATAGTTATGCAGCTAAAGGCAAGTGAAAACCTACTGGTATCCTCTCGATGATAGCAGAGGCATTAGAAAACTGCTTAACGAGGCGAGACTGAATCTCCTCCCATCGGCCCATCTCATCCCTTATCTTTTTGTATCTCCGCTGAAACTTCTTCACTATGGAGTCCATAGCTCGTCCGGGCGGCGGCGGCGGGAGGAGCCTGGTTTCATAGCTTCTGGTTCAAGAGGCTGTTCTCTTCGAATTACTAATATACCCCTGAAGTTAGGACTGTCCTCTTGGAACGACTTACCCCTCAAATTAGATACTTGCGTCATGTTTTGCGCAGCCTTCTTAAAATTATAATTGACTTATAAGCACATTTTTTCAAAAAATAACTCTTATTTTTTGAAAAAATATATTTATAAGCCAATTATAAGCATAAAAAACCTGCACAAAACACCCACTTGATTAACCAACTGGAAAGGATTCGTTCGAGTTTGCGAAATTGGAAATTTGAGCCCTGAATAACGGAAATAATGATAGCGGATTCGTGGTGCGCTATCGTTACCATTAAAGTACAATTAAAGTAACGGATGGAGTTAGCGGATCCATTACTTCTATCGTCATCCGTTATTTCATTATGTTGGCGGTAGCGGTAACGAAATTTTGCTATTTTCGCAACTTAAAAAAAATCTTGCAATTTTACTAACTAATGCGCAAAAAATTAGAATCCAAGATAATTCCGAGGTAGTAGCAATACTTGATAAGGTTTACATCAATATTATGATAACCAATATCCTCAAAAGTTAATTACCAAACAACAAATTAAAGAACAAAATAAAAGTACAAAACATAAACAATAGAGTTGGCTTCCAACCAACCAAATAACCAAGTCCAACAATGTAACACAACAATATGACCAAATACAATCGAACAACAACAACAAAGTTTTTTTTTGTTGGCAGAGTGGAATTTTCGTTAAAAACAGCTCTAAACCGTTACCGTATTTTGCGGATTCTAAAAACCTAATCGATATCGTTACCACTATTGCCATTATCGTCTTTAGCGATAGCGGTAATGGTAATGGATTTTCGTTAGTTCCGCTAACCACGGGGAAAGATTAATGCTCTTGTGAGTTTAATGCAAAAGATTTCCATATATAGTTATTCATGTGCTCTAGGCTCTAACTATAGTTACAAGCTTCCTACAAGCAATAACCTTAAGAGACAAGGTGCACACACATTTCAGTAAATGAAATGGTCCGAAAAAAGAAGCTAGAAGTGAAACCTTGGCTGCAGGCAGATTGACTGAGAAGAAAGCTAAAAATGCCACCCTTTAGCCCTCCAATATCGTTGTGCATTCTCATTAACTCTAGCTTTTCTCAGCTTCAGAAATAGCTTGTATGCCATCTCGACTTTATTTGCATCCATCAACTTGTTCTTAAGCTTGCTACAGATGATCCTTCCAGGGAACAACCCTTTGGAAATACATTCCTCCATTACTCGTACAGCAGATTCAAGCATTCCTATGTTGCAGAGACCATTTATTATATACTCATACACCTCCATATCTGAAGAGCAACCACTTTCTTGCATTTCCTTCCATACATTCAACAGCATTCCAAACTTGCCAAACCTTGATAACCTCATTAGCAACAGCTTATATGCGGGGAGAGATATTAAGCACCCAGCTTTTCTTGCCTTCTTATAAACCATCAATGCAGCATGGGGTGGACCATAACTGCACAAAGGTTCGATGAATGTAGTAACTGTTCCTGTGGATGGTATTATTCCTCGACCTAGCATATCATCGAGCATCTCGATAGCATCTGAAACTCTTCTAGCTCTGAGAAGATGTTTTATAATTTTACTGTAAGTATCAGCATTTGGCTCGAAACCATTACGCTGCATCTCCGCATAGTACTTCAATCCCCTCTCCATATTATCATTTGCAACACAAGTGGAGATCATAGCATTATATACCTCAGTACTTAGTGCACTCACTTTCTCCTCCAAGTACTCGAAAATCTTGAGAGCATCATCAACTCTACAAGCTCTGCCAGATCCCTCGATAACATAACTATAGGTCATACAACTATCTGCGGAAAAGCAGCCAAAAATTTCTTCGTTGGCTCAGAATCTTCGTAAAGTTGTTGCCACAGACTCCTCTGACGAAGCACACATGGAGAGGCAAAACTCCAGCAACACCATCACCAATGGCGGAAAGGTGAAATTACTCGTCAGCTACGGCGAAAAAATTCTATCACGGCCGACGGACCAACACCTCTCGTACGCTGGCGGCGATACCAAAATCCTTGCTGTCGACCGCCACATCAGATTCTCTGAAATCGCTGGCAGGTTGAATTCCCTCGTCGGAAGAAGCGAAGGCTCCGAGATTTATGTAAAATACCAGTTGCCGGGCGAGGATCTCGACGCGCTGGTATCCCTGATCGACGACGAGGATCTGGAGCACATGATGGTAGAGTACGACCGCATGCAGGGGATCTCCGCAAAGCCGGCCAGGCTCCGACTCTTCATCTTCCAAATCCAGAGCCCGAAACCCACCCCGCAGATGAAATCAGATCCGGGCATGCCGTCGAATCCGGATTATCTATTTGGATTCGACAAGGAGTATCAGCCAAACAATGGGCCGCCATTGGATCTCTTGCAGATTCCGGGAGTGTCTCTGCCCGAGAATCACGGATTTACTGAAAATATCAGCAATTCAACCGCCAACGGCTGCTACGCGGCGGCGCAAGTCATTTGCCGTATGCCAGCGATGGCGAACGAAGGAGTTTACCAGACGGGGCCGTATCCGTCCTTATAACATGAGGCCAAAACTGTGAGGCCCTCAGTTTCCACAGTATACTGCATAGATCGAGGAAAAACCAGTGAGGGAGGAACCACGTCAAATCGTAGAGAGCAAATTCGTGCTGATAACGTGTTGTAAACTAGAAGATCTGCAGAGAAGTAAAGGAGAGAGATTGGAGTGATCGTGAAAGTCTCTTAGTATATTATCTTTAGTTCCTCTATATATAGAGATAAGAACTAGATAAGGATTGCAGTTACAAAAGTCTTATCCGTAGAAACGGTCTCAATCATCTATATCTATAACATTTTCTTTTTAATTAGATTTTTTTGTTTGCGTTATTGTTATCTCGATTCGATTTTATAAATCTGTTTATGTTTTTTTATCTCTATTTAATAAACCTACTTTATTAGTGAAAATTTATTTTTAGAATTATTTATATAAATAAATTAGATAAAAAAATTTTAGCATTGTTTAAGTTGGTAGAATTATTAATTTTCATAACTATTGAGCAAATAAATTATTTTTTTACCCCTTCAAAAAAATATATATTGCACCCCTAAAAAATTATTTATGCCTCTTAATTTTTTTACAACCCCTCTAAAAAAATTTTGGCCCTCCCATAATTTTTTTTTCTGCGTCCGCCCTTGGTCCAGGCCCATTTGGAATTTTTTTTTAAAAATTTAAAAATTTTAATTAGTTTTATTTTTTTATTATTATTTTAAGATTGTTGGGGATAATCTATTTATAAATATCCATGAGACTAAATTTTTTGTGTCAACTAATGTGGACAAATGAAATGAACTGTATCAAAACGAATATTAAATTTTTGTGTTTCTATAAGCGAATTTATTGACAATCAATATATTAAATAGTATAATGTATATTGGGTCGCAATGAAATAGTCTCTACGTATGGTTATCATTTTTTGACTGTTTAAAACTCTACATATGCTTATCATTTTTCTAAAATATAAAGTGCTTCCGGATAAGGAGATCTGAGGCAACTTCTTTAAAATTATAATATAATGTTATTTTTCATCGAATTATTTGCAACACACTCAACAAAATTCTAAATATAAATACAATTTTTTTTTTCAAGACCACTTTCAACAATTTAAAAAATGATGGACAATTTGTGGCCTTGTAGTTCAAAGGAATGGTTAAAACACTTGGGATCCCGGTGCCTGAGAAGTGCTCGAGAAATAATTTCTCGAGCTAGCGTGGGAAGTGGGTCCGAGTATTGGGTTCCTTACTTCAGAGTAGGGATGGCCAAATGGGACCGCGGGATCCCGAACTTCCCGAATTTTTTGGGAGTTCGGAAAATCGGGACGGGATCGGGAATGGGCATGCTGGTCCCGAAATACTTCGGGACGGGAACGGGAATGCCCATTCCTGTTCCCGAATTTTATTTTTGTAACTAAAAAATTCGGGACTTCCCGAACTTCCCGAAGTCCCGCAGTCCCGAATCTCGAACTTCCCGAATTTTTCGACACTTCGGGAATACGGGACGAGAATGAGAATTGGCGTCCCGGTCCCGAAATAATTCGGGACGGGAATGGGCAATTCCTGTTCCGAAGTCCCGTTTGGCCATCCCTACTTCAAAGGTTCTTTACGAGCTTGAATTAGTTTTTTGTATTTCAGTTGGGCCCTTTACTTGGGCCACTTGTGGACCTGAATCGGTAATATGTAAATGGCAAGATGCGATTGCCTCTATATTTAGGCCACTTTATCAATTTTTTTTAATAATTTTAATTATATAAAAAATATATATAAAATGATGAAGAATTATTGACATTGTAGTTAAAAGGAATAGTTAACTACCCTAGGCAAGGACGGATCAATGTGGTTTACCCCCGGCGTAGTAGCCCTAAAAGAATATATTAGTATACAAAAATGATATAGCGCATGACACTTTTCGCACGAATTACCATAATACCTTCGTGTTTAACATTGGCACAGAATCCAACACGGGATATTCTGATCATTTTACCCCCTTTGTGACATTCACGCGCGCAACGCTATACCATTTCTGATTAGTATAGGATGGTGAATTTATATTTTTTCTCTAAGGTTTAGGGGTTTTATTTGCAGTTTGAAATTGTGTGGATAAGATAAAGTGCACGATCTAGGAAGTGAATTCCTTATCATTTTTTTTTTTTATCTCATAAGGTTATTTTTGTAGTTTCAGAAAGTAATTAAATTTGTTCCATTCAGTTTCCTCATCATGGGCCTATCCTGTGGGCCTAAGATATTCTAATTTTAATTTATTTTCACATTACATATTTGGCCCCAATTTAGAAAAACCATATTAAAAAGGTTAATGTTTGTAATTAGATCTAAAATTATAGTTAATTTATCTAGGCACGAAGCGTGGTATTTTGTTGAAGGGATAAAAATATAATTTTTACCCGAGGAGGCAGAACTGTAAATTTTTTTTTTGAGCTGGGAAATGTTTTAAAGTTATAATAACAAATATAATATAAATATATAATTAAAAAATCATCAATAAAGTTCAAAATTTTAGAGTGCCAGCTGACCCCCAACCCACGCAACGCCCGCTCAACATAAATAATTTTTTTGAAAATGGATGGTTTATTAGGGCCAAATATTCGAAATTTGAAATTTAAAAATTTTAATTATCGATTTTTTTTAATTTTGAATTATGATACAAAATCAGTATTCAAGATTCTGGATCGGATTGGAATACGATTTTAGTTTCAATTATATTTCGGATCGGATCGAACCGAAAATATAGGTTTCAGAGTTCAGATTTTTGAATTCCGAACTTTTTTTAAAAAAATTATTTTTGATTAAAATATTTTCAATTTTTTTAAATATTTATCCTAGTTCTTCGAAATATTTTCGAATTTTTATTATTGTTTAAAAATTCTAAAATTTTAAATTGCGAACCAATTTTCGAATAACTATATAGAACGGATTAGAATTGTCGATGTGTCAGTTGTCCCAGCGATTTCACCGTTCATCAGGACTTGCCTAGAGGTCAGGGGATCGAATCCGCTGGGCAACTCTGGTACAGGCACATTAACACTGTGAAATAGTCGGATAGGACCCTTACGGGTCGACCCTGATGCCGAAGTAGGTAACCATCATGGAATGATGGATTTGAAAAAAGCGGGGCCCATTACCTACCAAAAAAAATCATAATTCAAATTTTGCGTTCAAAATTAATTCGATTGAAATTAAAAATGGACATTTTTAAATTCCGGGCCCATAGGTTCATAATCAACCGTCAATATCTTGCTTTTTCAACCAAATTATTATCAACCGTCAATATCTTTTGGAGGAAACCTGCATCGTCCGTATTCGTTGGGATGCGCAAAACAAAACGTGCTGGCTCCAATTTCGTGATACGGGTTGTCTCCGCGGATCTGCCTCCAAATATGCTTCTTTCCTTCTCCACTAACTCGCGAACCTAGATTTCTCTACTGTATTTGCAATTTTTCATCATGCTGTGATTGAAAGTATCGAGCTTTATCTTGACCCAATTCACCTCTATTGTCGATTTTGTTAATGGCTGCGGGAGTGGAGAGCGTTGCGAATGTCCCTGTACCGGTACCGGCTGCTCCAACTACGGTGTCCGAAGATAAGGAAGTCCCGCAGTCTCGATCCAAGTGCTGCAATCCGGTTGATGAACCAGGACCCTTGTCGCTTGAGCACGTGCTATTGGCTTTGCGGGAAACGAAGGATGAGCGAGATTTAAGAATCCGAGGTTTGTTCAGTTTCTTCGATTCCAATAATGTGGGATTTCTGGATTACGCTCAAATCGAGAAGGGTCTCTCGGCAATGGAAATACCCGCTGATTACAAGTTCGCCAAGGAACTATTGGAAGTCTGCGATGCCAATCAAGACGGGAGAGTTGATTATCAGGAGTTTAGGAAGTATATGGACGATAAGGAGCTGGAACTGTATAGGATTTTTCAGGCGATTGATGTGGAACACAGTGGGTGTATAATGCCTGAGGAGTTGTGGGATGCTCTTATC